>JANAVB010041571.1:0-32239 GCA_029216955.1 Iris pallida
TGTTCTTCCTCTCTGCTACTCCGTTTGATTGAGGAGAGTACGGAGCCGTAGTCTCATTGACAATTCTATGTTCTTTGCAGAATGATGCAAATTCATGAGACCTGTACTCCCCACCTCGATCACTTCTTATTCTTTTGAGTTGTTGTCCAGTCTGCCGCTCAGCTTCGGCTCTGAACTCCTTGAACTTCTCGAATGCTTCGTCTTTAGCCTTCAGCAAATAGACGAACACATACATTGAGAAGTCATCGATGAAGGTTATAAAATACTTCATCCCGGCCTTTGTAGAGAACTGTTTGAAGTCACAGATATCAGAGTGTACTAACTCCAGAAGATCTGTACTTCGATTAACCCGAGAAAAGGGTTTCCTTGTGATCTTAGTTTGAGCACAAACTTCACATTTCTCTACCTTACCCCCACACTTGGAGATAAGCCCTAGACTAGATATTCTATTAATTCGTTTAGAATGAACATGTCCTAGCCTATTATGCCACAACTCATAAGTATAAGCAGAATGAGTGATTCTATTAACAACATTGAACTAATTTACAAGCTGAATCTTGAACATTCCTTCGGTATAAAAAGCTTTCCCGAAATATGTTCCCTTGATAGACATCACCATCTGGCCAGCATTGATGTCCATCCTGAGGCCTCCGTTGCAGAGTAGGCCTCCTGAAATCAGGTTCTTGGCGATAGCAGGTACGTGCTTCACGCCTTGAAGTGTCAGAGACTTCCCCGAAGTCAGCTTCAACACCACTGTCCCGATCCCGAGCACTTCAGCTTGTGCCTAGTTCGCCACCATAACCACATCAGAAGTAGGGGTGTAGGTGGTGAACCACTCCTTGCTGGAGCAAACATGGCAGGTGGCACCAGTGTCTACCCACCAGTCAGCATCAGTTCCTACCGCATCAACCTGCGCAATCATAGCAACAACATCAGTGATCATAGATACCTTACTAGGTTCTCCTTGCTCCGATTGCTTGGTTTTTTGCTTTGCACTCATTCTTAAAGTGGCCCTTCTTGCCACACTTGAAGCAAGGCATTTGAGACTTTGGCTTCTTTTTCTTGATAGAAGTTCCCTTGACTTTCAGATTGTCAGGGTCCTTCTTCTTGCTGTGGAAAGTCGCCTGCTTTCCCCTTGGTTCCTTGGTTTGAACCAGATTGGCGTTAGCCAATTGCTTGGACAGTGTGTCCACCTTCAGTTGAGCCCGCATTTGGTCCTCAACATAGATTTCCTGCAAGAGATCTTCAAGGCTGATCTCAAGCTTCTTCCTATGCATGTTTGCATAGAACTTGCTCCATCCAGCGGGAAGCTTTGAGACAATCCCTCCAACAACAAACTTGTCGGGAAGGGGCGTTGCCTCGTCTTCCAACTTCTGTCGCAGTTTCAGGAACTCCTTCACCTGAGGCAGCATACACTTTTCGTCCTCAAAGAACCACTTGTGATATTTTTCAACCACAAATATTTTACTGCGGTTCTTGTCTTCTTCGTAGAGTTTTTCTAGAGACTCCCATATGTCTCTAGCTATATTCTTCTTAGAATAGGATTCTGCAAGGGAATCTTCCATAGCATTCAGGATAAGCAGCCTACAAATACTATTTTCCCTTCTCCATTTTGCTTGAAGTTTAGTAGCCGCGGTAATTGCGGCAGCAGAACCAACATCTGGAACAGTAGGTTCTTCCTCCAAAAGCACGTGATCTACGTCTTTGAGTTGAAGGGTTAGATATACCTTCCTCTTCCAGACTTGGTAATGTTCTCCATCAAACTTTTCTAACTTGCAAAAGTCAGAATTGAAGAGTGAAACATTAACATTTTCTATTGTAGCAATAAAGCTTTGAGATTGTTATTGCCGGAGCACAATTTTTTGATGGAAAACTGAAACTTTGTAACAATTATACAAACAATCGTTATTACGTAACACTTCACAAAAGGTACGTAAGAGAAATTTCAACTTGTGCTCCACTTCACAGAAGGTGCACAGAACGTAACACTTCACAGAAGGTACGTAAGAGAAATTTCACTAGTGCTACACTTCACAGAAGGTGCACAAAACGTAACACTTCACAGAAGGTACGTAAGATAAATTCAATTAGTGCTACACTTCACAGAAGGTGCACTAATAGAATTCTGATAATATCAACGCAAACACTTTACCGATGGTGCGCTAATAGAATCCTGTTAAAAACAACAAAGGAAGTGACTAGCGAGAGGTGGAGAAACTCCTGCTGGGGTGAATGATCACAGTTGCTCAAAGCTTTATTCGCCCTACACGAATAGCTTCCAGGGACCAGCAAGTTCGTCGGAGAACTTGGAACACTCTGCTCTTCTGACTCCTCGAATGAATTCGAACTCCTGTGCAAAACGCAATGCTGGTACAATACCTCTCTTCTCTCTCACAGCCTCTAAACACTTGCGACGATGCTGACGTGCTAAGTGCAAAGTGCGCCAATAAAATGCCACATTACGCCTCATGAGCCCGAGTCCGAGCCCGAGTCCGAGTCCGAGTCGCTAAGCCCCTACGGGGCTTAGCTTCTATGGAAATAAATTTTGCAAGAGCAAAAAGCATGCATGCTTTAATTGTTGATTTTAGCCTTTTTCCCATTAGAAAAAAATCCTACATGGCAAACCCATGTGCACCTCCACACCACATGTACATCTCCAATAATAGCAAATCTAATATATAGAGATACAAACCATTTGTTTTTTCCGATGTGGGACTACAGCTTTAAAAGGAAAAAATCAAAAACCCAACAATCCCCCACATATCTCTATATATGGATATAAGTGTTCCCCACAGTAACTGTCCATCATGCATTAGGAGAGATGTCGCTGACGACTTGAATCTTCTCGTATGGGTCAAAAATCAAACTATAATACAAGAATGGACTAAGCCTTGAATTATGCATCATAGTTGAAATTCTTTCCACTCACATAATGTAGTTACATGTGCTTCTGGCTACATATTAAAGGCCCTGTGCCAGCCTGGTTTTAGTGTATAATTTTGGGTGTCTACAAGTTTACCCTCAAGAGACGGCCTGATTTCTCTTTGTCCATACACTATAGGTGAGTTCATTATAAAGAGACATGGCATGAAGCGCTTTGCGCTTCCCTTGCGGTGCTACGCCGCTATGACATGGCTTAAAGCCGAGGCCTTACCCCGTACCGGGAACCTCATCGTAGTGTCATACTACAGTAGCATGAGGCAACCGCCTCTTTGTAGTGCCAAACTACCCAGCATGAAGCCTTAGGCTCCCTTGCGGTGTTACGCCGCAACGACATGGCTTGCAAGGACGAGGCTTTATCCCTAACCGGGTACCTCATCGTGGTGTCGTGCCACTGTAACATGAGGAAATCCTCCTCTTTGTAGTGCTGACTACATCCCTCTTTATTTTAATATACAGCATTAGGCTAACTGCCTATTTGCGGTGCTACGCCGCTGTGACTTGGCCTGCTAAGTCGAGGCTTTATCCTATTCCTGGGCAGCACCCCACATATAGGAACCTTATTGTGGAGTCACCCCACTGTAGCATAGAGTTTTACTCCTTGTAGTGCTGCTCTACCGTGCTTCTTGTAAAACACACCAGGCATTTACTCTGTCTGAGAACTCATTAAGGCAATTAAGGCAACCTTCCCACAGGAACCATTTTTCGTAGAAAACAACAGTAGACAACAGTGGTTATAGATCCGTAACCTCTCCATGCCTAATAGAACATGTACCCACCGTTCCTGATATTCTTTCGATTAGTGGTCCTCCCTTGAACCAAAAGCTAGATGCCTAGTAGATAAATCTTTGAACTAATAGCATAAAACTTTATGGTAGGAATACAATAATACAATATCAGAATGCCTTCAAGCCTATTTTACAAGCTGTATCATCGACCAGCTGGCGCTTGAGGCCCTTGGTGAACGGATCCGCCAGGTTCTTCTGACTCCGAACATCAATCACTGCAATTACACCTCTCTTAATAAGATCGTGTACTGTCCTGTGCTTTAACCGCACAGTCCTTTTCTTTCCGTTGAAAAGGTCATTTGATGCCACCGCCGCAAGTCGCCTGGTTGTCGCAGTATATCGGTATCGCCGGTATTTGTTCCCCAACCATTGGAAGAATCATACATGAGCTCCCGAAGCCATTCTGCTTCCTCGGCTGTGGTATCAAGTACAAAGAACTCAGATTCCTATGGATGACCGCGAGAGCATAGTCTGATTCTTCGATTTCCACGATATAGCAGCTCCACCCATTGTGAAAATATATCCACCTGTGGACCTCTCGCTCTCCAAATCTGAGCACCAGCTGGCATCACTGAAGCCTTCCACTACCGGTAGGATCTTCGCTGTAGTACAGTGCATATGTCTGAGTCTTATTGAGATATCTCATAACCCGTTTCACAGCTTTCCAGTGTTCAGCACCTGGGTTGCTCGTGAAATGACTCAGCATTCCCACGACGAAAGCTATGTCAGGCCTTGTGGCAGTAGTAGCATACATCAAACTTCGATTACGCTTGCATACTCCAGCTGCCTGACACTTTCCCTGAATTAGGCTTCAGCTTCAGATCATACCTGTACGGCGTATCGATCCCTGGAAGATCCCGATACCCATAACGAGTGATTATTTTCTCAATATAATGAGACTGTGACAGCGCTAGTCCAGTGACTGTCCGGATGATTTTGATCCCTAAGATCATATCAGCTTCCCCCAAGTCCTTCATACTGAACTTGCTTGAGATAAATTTCTTTGTCTCCGTGACACAGCTAATATCCGTACCTAGGATAAGCATGTCGTCCACGTACAGACAAACGATCACACCTCTTCCATCAGCGAATTTCGTGTAAACACACTTGTCCGTATCGCTGACCATGTAGCCATTTGACCTTATAACTTTGTCAAATTTCTCATGCCACATCTTGGGAGCTTGTTTAAGACCAGTACAAGGATTTCACCAACTTGCAGACTTTGTCTTCTAGACCCCTGATGACAAATCCCTCTGGCTGTTGTATGTAAATCTCTTCGGTCAGCTCGCCATTTAGGAAAGCCGTATTCACATCCATCTGATGTATCACCATCTTATGTATTGCTGCAAGAGCAATCAACATCCTGATGGTGGTCATCCGGGCAACTTGGAGCATACGTGTCAAAAAAGTCAATCCCCTGCTTCTGAGAAAACCCCTTGGCTACCAACCTAGCCTTGAACTTGTCAATAGTTCCGTCTGCTTTCATCTTCTTCTTGAATATCCAATTGCATCCGATGGGTTTCGCTCCTTCAGGAAGATCAACCAACACCCAAGTGTTATTTGAGGTGATGGAATCAATTTTATTGTCAATCGCCTCCTTCCAGAAAACCGCGTCTCTGGTCTTCATCGCCTCATCATAGGTAAGCGGATCTGCTTCCACATGATAGGTGACAAAGTCACTTCCGAAGTCCTTCGGCCTCCTCACACGCTTAGCTGACCGTTCAGCTTGTTCTGGTTCAATCGTAGTTTCAACAACATCTTCTTAGACCACATCTTCATTGAAGACTTCAGTTTGCTGCGCACCCTCATTGTTCTCCGGTATATCCGTAAGAACAATATTCTTGTGCCTTGTAAATTTGTCTTCAAAATAGTATGCGTTGCGAGATTCAATGATATGATTTGACTCAATATCAAGAAATCTTCGAGCATCACTCTTCTCGGCATACCCCAAGAAGATCGTCTTAGTAGTCCTTGTCCCAAGCTTCTGAATCTTCAGATCTGGAAGCTTGACATATGCCAGACACCCCCACACTCGAATGACATTCAAGTTAGGTCTGACCTTGAACCAGAGTTCATGAGGAGTAACGTCTGAAGTTGCATGAGGCACTCTATTTAGAATAAAAGTGGCCGTCAATGCAGCTTCACCCTAGTAGCACTTAGGAAGGCCAGCAGTCAACAACATAGAGTTAATCAATTTTGTTAATGTTCTGTTCTTTCTCTCTGCTACTCCGTTTGATTGAGGAGAGTACGGAGCCGTAGCCTCATTGACAATTCCATGTTCTTTGCAGAACGATATGAATTCATGAGACCTGTACTCCCCTCCTCGATCACTTCTTATTCTTTTGAGTTGTTGTCCAGTCTGCCGCTCAGCTTCGGCTCTGAACTCCTTAAACTTCTTGAATGCTTCGTCTTTAGCCTTCAGCAAATAGACAAACGCATACTTTGAGAAGTCATCGATGAAGGTTATAAAATCTTCATCCCGGCCTTTGTAGAGAACTGTTTGAAGTCACAGATATCTGAGTGTACTAACTCCAGAAGATCTGTACTTCGATTAACCCGAGGAAAGGGTTTCCTTGTGATCTTAGTTTGAGCACAAACTTCATATTTCTCTACCTTACCCCCACACTTGGAGATAAGCCCTAGACTAGACATTCTATTAATTCGTTTAGAATGAACATGTCCTAGCCTATTATGCCACAACTCATAAGTATAAGCAGAATGAGTGATTGTATTAACAACATTGAACTGATTTACAAGCTGAATCTTGAACATTCCTTCGGTATAAAAAGCTTTCCCGAAATATGTTCCCGTGATAGACATCACCATCTGGCCAGCATTGATGTCCATCCTGAGGCCTGCGTTGCAGAGTAGGCCTCCTGAAATCAGGTTCTTGGCGATAGCAGGTACGTACTTCATGCCTTGAAGTGTCAGAGACTTCCCCGAAGTCAGCTTCAACACCACCGTCCCGATCCCGAGCACTTCAGCTTGTGCCTGGTTTGCCACCATAACCACATCAGAAGTAGGGGTGTAGGTGGTGAACCACTCCTTGCTGGAGCAAACATGGCCGGTGGCACCAGTGTCTACCCACCAGTCAGCATTAGTTCCTGCCGCATCAACCTGCGCAATTATAGCAACAACATCAGTGATCATAGATACCTTACTAGGTTCTCCTTGCTCCGATTGCTTGGTTTTTGCTTTGCACTCATTCTTAAAGTGGCCCTTCTTGCCACACTTGAAGCAATGTATTTGAGACTTTGGCTTCTTTTTCTTGATAGAAGTTTCCTTGACTTTCAGATTGTCAGGGTCCTTCTTCTTGCTGTGGAAAGCCGCCTGCTTTCCCCTTGGTTCCTTGGTTTGAACCAGATTGGCGTTAGCCAATTGATTGGACAGTGTGTCCACCTTCAGTTGAGCCCGTATCTGGTCCTCAACATAGATTTCCTGCAAGAGATCTTCAAGGCTGATCTCAAGCTTCTTCCTATGCATGTTTGCATAAAACTTGCTCCACCCAGCAGGGAGCTTTGAGACAATCCCTCCAACAACAAACTTGTCGGAAAGGGGCATTGCCTCGTCTTCCAACTTCTGTCGCAGTATCAGGAACTCCTTCACCTGCGACAGCATACACTTTTCGTCCTCAAAGAACCACTTGTGATATTTTTCAACTACAAATATTTTACTGCGGTTCTTGTCTTCTTCGTAGAGTTTTTCTAGAGACTCCCATATGTCTCTAGCTATATTCTTCTTAGAATAGGATTCTGCAAGGGAATCTTCCATAGCATTCAGGATAAGCAGCCTGCAAATACTATTTTCTCTTTTCCATTTTGCTTGAAGTATAGTAGCCGCGGTAATTGCGGCAGCAGAACCAACATCTGGAACAGTAGGTTCTTCCTCCAAAAGCACGTGATCTACGTCTTTGAGTTGAAGGGTTAGATATACCTTCCTCTTCCAGACTTGGTAATGTTCTCCATCAAACTTTTTTAACTTGCAAAAGTCAGAATTGAAGAGTAAAACATTAACGTTTTCCATCGTAGCAATAAAGCTTTGAGATTGTTATTGCCGGGGCACAATTTTTTGATGGAAAACTAAAATTTCGTAACAATTGTATAAACAATCGTTATTACGTAACACTTCACAAAAGGTACGTAAGAGAAATTTCAACTTGTGCTATACTTCACAGAAGGTGCACAGAACGTAACACTTCACAGAAGGTACGTAAGAGAAATTCTACTAGTGCTACACTTCACAGAAGGTGCACAAAACGTAACACTTCACAGAAGGTACGTAAGATAAATTCAATTAGTGCTACACTTCACAGAAGGTGCACTAATAGAATTCTGATAATATCAACGCAAACACCTCACCGAAGGTGCGCTAATAGATTCCTGTTAAAACCTACAAAGGAAGTGACAGGCGAGAGGTGGAGAAACTCCTGCTGGGGTGAATGATCACAGTTGCTCAAAGCTTTATTTGCCCCACACGAATAGCTTCCAGGGACCAGCAAGTTCATCGGAGAACTTGGAACACTCTGCTCTTCTGACTCCTCGAATGAATTCGAACTCCTGTGTAAAACGAAACGCTGGTACAATACCTCTCTTCTCTCTCACAGCCTCTAAACACTTGCGACGATGCTGACGTGCTAAGTGCAAAGTGCGCCAATAAAATGCCACATTACGCCTCATGAGCCCTTAAGCCCGAGTCCGAGCCCGAGTCCGAGTCACGGGGCTTAGCTTCTATGGAAATAAATTTTCCAAGAGCAAAAAGCATGAATTCCACATGGCAAACCCATGTGCACCTCCACATCACATGTGCATCTCCAATAATAGCAAAGCTAATATATAGAGATACAAACCATTTGTTTTTTCCGATGTGGGACTAAAGCTTTCAAAAGGAAAAAACCAAAAACCCAACACCAAATTCACCCCCCTCCACCCCCACCCCCACCCCCCCATCTATTTATTTCCGAGTCAGATTGCTTCCTACTTCCCCCATATGGTTATGTATCTTTTCGAGTCATGTTTGTTGGAAAAGAAGCGCGGAAACCTTTCCCCAAACCGGAGAGTACCTGCGAGAGGACCAAGCAATACAACGCACGAACCCAAAAACAACCACACAAAACAATCCACGCAGACACAGAGAATTTTTGACGTGGAAAACCCTTGCAGGAAAAACCCCGGGACGATCGGAGTCCAACCCTGAGAAGCCTCCACTAATAGAATAGAAGAATTATGTCACGACCCGCACCCACTGTTTGGGTACGAGAACGTAACAACACCCAGCCTACGCCACAGTGTCGGCGGTAGAACACTG
The DNA here is from genome assembly GCA_029216955.1 of Iris pallida. NCBI lineage: Eukaryota > Viridiplantae > Streptophyta > Magnoliopsida > Asparagales > Iridaceae > Iris > Iris pallida. The sequence goes on from JANAVB010041571.1 coordinate 9,033, forward strand.
TCCTAGGTCACATCATCTAACAATATAATGCTAAGCAGTATATACTCTCCGAATGGGGGTGACATAGCAGATACAGTCTCAATCACATCTAAGGTAGAGCATGATAAGGATAGGTAAAACATAAAATCCAAAAGAGATGCAGGAGATAGAATTCTAAGTGTCTAAGATACATAACCCAGAAATACATCTCAAAACCCAATACAGTAATCCATAAATCATATACAACTCCAGACAAATAAAATAGATATCTAAACATCCTCTAATGTGTCTCCTCTAGGCTAGCAGGCACCTCCAGGATATCTGTAAAAAATTTCAACAGGTCCAGTCAGGACAGGAGCGAGCACAATACATCTCATGCAGTTCATATCATGTCAGGAAATATAAAGCAGGCAATAGAATAACATACATGAAACGCTGTAAGAAGATGTACATGAAAACAGGAGAGATATTTGATAACTGGAAATATATATACCTGATAAGTAAGAACTGTAAGTGACTAGTGATTTAGAGTACGAGATGGCATGTAATTGGCTTAGGTTGTACATGATGAACATGAAAAGTAACAGAGTGTACATGATGGGTAAATCACATGACCATTTATACTCACCCCTACCCACAATCAATATACAAGGATCTATTCAAGTTACGTTACGGACATGATGTTTTGGTTATACAAGAGACACATGGGCAAACATGAACGTACATGAAAGAACATGAGAGTACATGAACGTACATGTAAGAACATGAGAGAACATGAGTGTACATGAATAACGCAGAAGCAAGGAATACATGATGTACATGAAACACATGTCATTAAGTATTCGATGCGCCCGCTAAGGGGGATAACATCCCAAGAAGAGATCCATATAGTACCAATCCGTGATAATAACGTGACAGCATCAAGTAAAAGTAATCTAAAGCGAGAATATAATTCGTGACAAGTATGAAACGATCAGAGAATATACTCGCCTGATAACCTGAACAGCTGATAAGTATAGGGGGGTCCTACTGAAGCCATAGAGTCCTATTTAAAGCAACACAGGTTACAAGGTGTTCAAATTAAATAAATGAAACCCTACAGGCAATCTATATTATTCTAGGTTCTTCTAAGTCAAAATAACTCTAGGTCGACTCCGGTCAATAATCTAGTCAACCTAGGTCAAGTGTTGACTTACAGTTGACTTTGGGTCAACTGGTCAACTCTGGTCAAACTGGGTCAACTCTAGTCTAATATAAAGTGTACTTCGTTATTTGTACGTCGAAACTTACGACACGCAAATCGAGATAAGGAGATTATCGATAAGGTTGATAATCTTATTATAGTGATCCACGTGTCCAACTTGTCAATTTCAGCGATGTGAGATCACTAGAATTGGCTGATCTCAGTTTCGTTGTACTAATCCCGAAATACGAACATTATATGAATTAATTATTAATTAATTACAAAAAGGCTAAACTCAGAGAATAACAAACATTGTCGAACGATGAAATAACCATCGCCAACGTGTCCATAATGGTCAAATTAGCTAGGATAGCCTACCCAATGGTCCAATTTGGACACAAGGGCAAAAAGGTAATTTCGGGTCAAAACGGTGTCCGTGTCGGAGCCGTTTTGCACCGAAAAACGTGCAAGAAAATAAGTCTATAAAATATAACAAATTATATGTCCACGAAACCAGAATGTCGATACGAACCCAACGGTATCTCCAGAATTGGATTCCGTTGACCCGATCTCAATTTGGCCCGTTGACCAGAACTTGGAATTCCGGTTTGCACGAAAATGCGTGCCGGAGCCAAAGTTCTCAAAACTCAGCAAACTACATGTCAACGAGTCCAGAATGACGATACGAACTCAACGGTATATCCGGAATTGGATTCCGATGAGCCGATCTCAAAATAATTCGTTGGCCTGGACATTGGTATCCGACTTGCACCGAAATGCGTGCCCGATCCAATGTCCACCAAAATCTAGCAAATTATATGTCAATGAGTCCAGAATGACGATACGAACTCAACGGTATATCCGGAATTGGATTCCGATGAGCCGTCGTCAAAAAGTTCCGTTGACCCAGAAAGTGGGACCCGTTTTGCACCGAAATACGTGCCCGGGCCCACGTTCTCCAAATCTAACAAATTTTATATGAAAACATGCCAGAACGACTCCACAAATCTAATGGTGGTGTCAGAAATGAAATCTGGAGTCCCGTGTTCAAAAATGGAATTTTACAAGTTGGAAATTACGAATTCGGACGGCCAACTTTGGCGTCGAATTCAACCAATCAAACAAGCCCACAATGAAACGAAACTGAAGGGGGTAGCAAGAGGGTTATACCAGCTTCGTACAGGAACTGGTAGCATGGCAAACGGAGCTGCGGTGGAGGAGATACAAGCTGACGAAGTTGGCCCCGCGAAACTGTCCAAATTTAATACAATTTAAACGGTCAACTTGGTGGCCGGTTTTCATGTATCAAACGATAAAATTAACGGACGAAAATTGATATGAGCGAAGGTGGATATACCGAGATTGCGACGGAGTGAAGAAATCGCTGATCCAACGGTCGGATCTCCGGGAAAACGTGCGCGAAGGCGCTGCGACGGAGAGCGATTTAAGCGTCGTTTCCGAGCTCGTCACGACGGGACGTCGTGCGAAACGCACGAATCGCCTCGACGGCGCGTCCCGGAGGACGTTGGCCGCCAGGGGAAGGCAGGCCTGAGTTCGCCGGAGCCAGGGGGTGCCCACGGCGGTCACGTCGGCCACGCCGGCGGCGACCACGTCGCACGCGCGCGGCAACCGGCCGGCTGTACGAGCGGAGTCATGCCGCCATTGCTGGCTGGTGGCGCGCTGTGCTCGGCCTGCTGCCAGCACGGCCTGCGCGGGGGGCGCGCGGCCTCGACCACCGTCGGCGGCGGACGGCCACGAGGGTGGTGGTGGTCGTCGAACGAAGGTGGGGGAGGCGGCGAAGAGGTGATGGTTCGGTTGTTTTGGTCGGAAAGGTGGTGGCGGTTTGGTGGCTAAGGAGGAGGGAGGAGGAGGAGATGGGAGGAGTGGTCGGGCTGCTATGGAGGAGGCCGACGGCCAGGACAGGGGGTGGCCGGAGGTCGACGCATGGAGGAGGGTCGGGTTGGTGTGTGAAGTTGCATGGTTTTGCTGTGTGTGGGAAAAGTGTAGGGAAGGAGAGAGAGTGAGAGATAAGGATAAGTAATAAATGAGAGGATAAGAGAGAGAGAAAAAGTTGCTTTTCCAAATATTTTAGGGCCGGCTAATGAGAGGGGAGGCTGCTGTGTGATTGTGAGGGAGAATAAAGGGTGAAGATTTGTTTAGGTGAATCAAAGGCTAGGATTAAATTAGCTAAAAATAGGTCTTTCCAATGGAGATTAATTCAATAGAAATTTCTATTAAATATAGAAAAAATATGCAAAATGAGTACTTGATATTTTTGGGCAAGAAAAAATTGAGGGTGTCATGATGGAGAAAATCATGGAGCTGGACTGGACTCGGTGGAGCCGGATTGAGTCAAAGTCGGACATGATGCAATAATAGAATTAAAAATTAGGCGTCGATGATCATGAGTGAATAAGTAGCACATGGAGATTCCAATAAATGGGACACAAGTGGCGGACGGGTAGTAGGCTCAAGGTGGGCCATGTCCATAGTTGGGGCTGACAGGTTTTGGTCAACAGGGGACCCACAAATCAAGTTGGAAAATGAATGTGACACCGTAGAGTGAAATAAAATCGGGTCACGTGTCGGGAAAGTTGTGCGAATCAAATGGAGCACAAAATGACGTGTCTGAGTGGGACATGAAGGTCATGGGTGATGAGCGTCTCGAGTAGATCATCAATGAGGAGTTGGTTTCAAGAAACTGATTGGTCTTGCGCTCCCAATTTAAAAGTCATGGTAACGCGCTGAAAATGATCAAGGAAAAGAGTGGGAAAAAAAATAAATAACAATCAAATGGTCTAAACCGACCCGAAGTTCAGCGAAGCAGAAAGAGTACAAGGGAACAAGTTTGGATGGGACACTATATACCGTCATGAAGGTAATCATGTCCACTCCAAAACTCGTGAAGAAGATTTCCAGAGTTGAACATCCCTGACACTCCAAATATCAAAGGCATGGGAAAGTACACTTAAGGAAAAAATACAGAATAAATTATTTATCAAACCAGTCAATCAGAAAATAAAATAAAATGAAAAAAAATCAGCCCGAAATTCAGGGTGCTAACATCCTACCCACCTTATAAAAATTTTGTCCTCGAAATTAAAATGTCCCTACTCCCTCTAGGTCAAACCCCCACAATCAAAGTCCCAGAACTTAAACAAATCATACCATCAAATAAAAGACAATATCCAGGGTCATGGCATACGGTGACAGTGTAGTCTCATCTAGGTTTACTAGTCATACTAACCAAAACAGTCATAGGGTATCAAAACACACAAGAAATCTAGAATGCTAAACTAGAAAAGTTACAGAAATAACAATTCATCAAACTGTAAGGCGCTCTACCATCCTATATGAAAATTGGTACTTATCAAAAATAAAACAAGGTAACTACCAATTATCCGAAAAAAGTACTATCCCAAGAAAATCAAAATCACAAGTTAAGAAATTGAAAGTCACTTGCATTGAAATCCAATCACAATTTATATACAGAGAGCGTTAGAGAGGGAAAACTAGCATCATGTGTATGGGGATATGTGAACAGGTTCATATGGTTAGATAATAGACATTGGTGTATGTGAAATATACATGAAGAGTATAGGAGGATTTGGGTTTCAAACAATAGCTATCCAGTTACATTACTCATGGCATATGGTTTAACAATCTACAATATACAACCTATTTAATCATAACATGCACGGCTAACCACATATACATCTATAAAGAGGTAGAGATTTAGTTATATATCTATACAAATTATAACATGGATGTATAAATGCTATATATATCTATATAGATACATGATCATAACATAGAGTGGAAAGATTAGGTTACATGACAGGGTATACTAAGTTAGAGTGTGTGTGTGTCCTTGTACAGGGTTATAGCTTAGTAATGAAAGGTTAAAACCAGTTTTAGTTCAGCATTTATATGCAAAGTCTGAAAATAAGCTAACATTTAAAGCAGTGAAATATTAACATAATGCAGTCTCAGATTTGACAATTTCAACACAAAACTCAACCAAAAATTTTGAACTGAAACCCTACGTATAGCATACATGTGCAGTGATGTAAACAAAACTAATAACATGAAATCTGTATTTGAATTACGAATTTAAACTAGAAAAGTAGAAAACCAAAAATATTGGGGTTTTGAAAATTTAAACATTAACGACATATTAATATGTATCTAGATATGTGAAAAAAATCAAGTGTAGCATGCATACGTGTTAGGCAAAGTGTCTGTTATATAAATATACTCATATATTCTCATGTCCCAAAAAAAATTTAATTCTACGTTAAGACTAACATTTAGATCCCTACCAAGATTGCAAGCAGGTGATTGACGTAATCAAGACAGCTTTATTATTATCTAATACAAGAAAATAGCAAGAAAGAATAACGATAAAATCTGTTTTGCTTATCTGTTTAAAGAAGGAACCATTTTGAAATCCAGAGTTAAAATATCAAATCCAAGATAAAGTTTAGCAAAATCATCGATTCATTGTATTATGAAAAACTCATAGCAAGAAATTACACAAGGTTTATAAAACCAACTAAACTTACTCCTGAGTTAAATAATAGGAAACTGGACAAAACAACAAATAATAATTCTTTTTTTTTGAATGACTGAACAAAAGTAGAGAAAACATGTTCAAAATATTTAAGGTGCAATCTGATAATCATATGCGTCTATCCAAAATCATGGTACTCTAAATCCTCGTCATACTAGTGAGCAAGGCTACGATAATCACAGAGCCCTTGACTTATGCACATACCTCTAGAATCATGATATTTAACATTTTTGCGGTACCGCTAGCTTGGCTGCGAAAACCTTAAATTCCCACACCCGAGAAATATATCCAGAGTCAGACTATATGTCCTCACCATGCTGGCTAATGTGACTATAGAAGACTAGATTCCATAACATAGATGACCTAGCCCATATAATTTCATCTTGCCAAAAATTAAATTAAATCAATAATGAATACTCAAAAATCAAATCAAATTTATTAACGAACATCAAATTCAAAAATGAACAAAATCTATCAAAATACGAACTCGAATGCAACAGCTACCATCAAAATTTAAAATTCAAAAATCTTCCATCAAAATTAATAAATACAACTCAAATTCAACAATAATCCATTAAAATCAAATTCGACAACAGAAAATAAAGATAAAACAAATCAAGGAAAAAAGAGTTTTCAAATCGAAGTTAAATAAGATTCTCCGGGGTCGTTCCGGGAATCTCTCAAGGGTTCCTATCTGTGATTGAGTACCTTCAAAATATATCCTAATCCTACTATAGGCTGTAGTGGTACTCTAGTTCGAATACCACTACATAAACTCGACCTGAATGGGCCACCACTAAAAACGTGTCACGACCCGCACCCACTGTTTGGGTACGAGAACGTAACAACGCCCAGCCTACGCCGCAGTATCGGCGGTAGAACACTGTCCTAGGTCACATCATCTAACAATATAATGCTAAGCAGTATATACTCCCCGAATGGGGGTGACATAGCAGATACAGTCTCAATCACATCTAAGGTAGAGCATGATAAGGATAGGTAAAACATAAAATCCAAAAGAGATGCAGGAGATAGAATTCTAAGTGTCTAAGATACATAACCCAGAAATACATCTCAAAACCCAATACAGTAATCCACAAATCATATACAACTCCAGACAAATAAAATAGATATCTAAACATCCTCTAATGTGTCTCCTCTAGGCTAGCAGGCACCTCCAGGCTATCTGTAAAAAATTTCAACAGGTCCAGTCAGGACAGGAGCGAGCACAATACATCTCATGCAGTTCATATCATGTCAGGAAATATAAAGCAGGCAATAGAATAAGATACATGAAACGCTGTAAGAAGATGTATATGAAAACAGGAGAGATATTTGATAACTGGAAATATATATACATGATAAGTAAGAACTGTAAGTGACTAGTGATTTAGAGTACGAGATGGCATGCAATTGGCTTAGGTTGTACATGATGAACATAAAAAGTAACAGAGTGTACATGATGGGTAAATCACATGACCATTTATACTCACCCCTACCCACAATTAATACACAAGGATCTATTCAAGTTACGTTACGGACATGATGTTTTGGTTATACAGAGACACATGAGCAAACATGAGCGTACATGAAAGAACATGAGAGTACATGAACGTAAGTAAGAAATGAGAGAACATGAGTGTACATGAATAACGCAGAAGCAAGGAATACATGATGTATATGAAATATATGTCATAAAGTATTCGATGCGCCCGCTAAGGGGGATAACATCCCAAGAAGAGATCCATATAGTACCAATCCGTGATGATAACGTGACAGCATCAAGTAAAAGTAATCTAAAGCGAGAATATAATTCGTGACAAGTATGAAACGATCAGAGAATGTACTCGCCTGATAACCTGAACAGCTGATAAGTATAGGGGGGTCCCACTGAAGCCACAGAGTCCTATTTAAAGCAACACAGGTTACAAGGTGTTCAAATTAAATAAATGAAACCCTACAGGCAATCTATATTATTCTAGGTTCTTCTAAGTCAAAATAACTCTAGGTCGACTCCGGTCAATAATCTAGTCAACCTAGGTCAAGTGTTGACTTACAGTTGACTTTGGGTCAACTGGTCAACTTTGGTCAAACTGGGTCAACTCTAGTCTAATATAAAGTGTACTTCGTTATTTGTACGTCGAAACTTACGACACGCAAATCGAGATAAGGAGATTATCGGTAAGGTTGATAATCTTATTATAGTGATCCACGTGTCCAACTTGTCAATTTCAGCGATGTGAGATCACTGGAATTGGCTGATCTCAGTTTCGTTGTACTAATCCCGAAATACGAACATTATATGAATTAATTATTAATTAATTACAAAAAGGCTAAACTCAGAGAAACTATTAACAAACATTGTCGAACGATGAGATAAACATCGCCAACGTGTCCATAATGGTCAAATTAGCTAGGATAGCCTACCCAACGGTCCAATTTGGACACAAGGGCAAAAAGGTAATTTCGGGTCAAAACGGTGTCCGTGTCGGAGCCGTTTTGCACCGAAAAACGTGCAAGAAAATAAGTCTATAAAATATAACAAATTATATGTCCACAAAACCAGAATGTCGATACGAACCCAACGGTATCTCCAGAATTGGATTCCGTTGACCCGATCTCAATTTGGCCCGTTGACCAGAACTTGGAATTCCGGTTTGTACGAAAATGCGTGCCGGAGCCAAAGTTCTCAAAACTCAGCAAACTACATATCACGAGTCCAGAATGACGATACGAACTCAACGGTATATCCGGAATTGGATTCCGATGAGCCGATCTCAAAATGATCCGTTGGCCTGGACATTGGTATCCGACTTGCACCAAAATGCGTGCCCGATCCAATGTCCACCAAAACCTAGAAAATTATATGTCAACGAGTCCAGAATGACGATATGAACTCAACGGTATATCCGGAATTGGATTCCGATGAGCCGTCGTCAAAAAGTCCCGTTGACCCAGAAGTGGGACCCGTTTTGCACCGAAATGCGTGCCCGGGCCCACGTTCTCCAAATCTAACAAATTTATATGAAAACATGCCAGAACGATGCCACAAATCTAATGGGGGTGTTAGAAATGAAATCTGGAGTCCCGTGTTCAAAATGGAATTTTACAAGTTGGAAATTACGAATTCGGACGGCCAACTTTGGCATCGAATTCAACCAATCAAACAAGCTCATAATGAAACGAAACTGAAGGGGTAGCAAGAGGGTTATACCAGCTTCGCACAGGAACTAGTAGCACGCCAAACGGAGCTGTGGTGGAGGAGATACAAGCTGACGAAGTTGGCCCTGCGAAACTGTCTAAATTTAATACAATTTAAACGGTCAACTTGGTGGCCGGTTTTCATGTATCAAACGATAAAAAACGGACGAAAATTGACATGAGCGAAGGTGGATATACCGAGATTGCGATGGAGTGAAGAAATCGCCGATCCAACGGTCGGATCTCCGGAAAAACGTGTGCGAAGTCGCTGCAACGGGGCACGATTTCAGCGTCGTTTCCGAGCTCGTCACGACGGGACGTCGTGCGAAACGCACGAATCGCCTCGACGGCGCGTCCCGGAGGACGTTGGCCGCCAGGGGAAGGCAGGCCTGAGTTCGTCGGAGCCAGGGGGGTGCCCACGGCGGTCACGTCGGCCACGCCGGCGGCGACCACGTCGCACGTGCGCGGCAACCGGCTGGCTGTGCGCGCGGAGTCATGCCGCCGTTGCTGGCTGGTGGCGCGCTGTGCTCGACCTGCTGCCAGCACGGCCTGCGCGGGGGCGGCGCCTCGACCACCGACGGCGGCGGACGGCCACGAGGGTGGTGGTGGTCGTCGAACGAAGGTGGGGGAGGCGGCGAAGAGGTGATGGTTCGGTTGTTTTGGTCGGAAAGGTGGTGGCGGTTTGGTGGCTAAGGAGGAGGGAGGGGAGGAGATGGGAAGAGTGGTCGGGCTGCTATGGGGGAGGCCGACGGCCAGGCCAGGGGGTGGCCGGAGGTCGACGCATGAAGGAGGGTCGGGTTGGTGTGTGAAGTTGCATGGTTTTGCTGTGTGTGGGAAAAGTGTAGGGAAGGAGAGAGTGAGATATAAGAATAAAAAAATGAGAGGATAAGAGAGAGAAAAAGTTGCTTTTCCAAATATTTTAGGGCCGGCTAATGAGAGGGGAGGCTGCTGTGTGATTGTGAGGGAGAATAAAGGGTGAGGATTTGTTTAGGTGAATCAAAGGCTAGGATTAAATTAGCTAAAAATAGGTCTTTCCAATGGAGATTAATTCAATAGAAATTTCTATTAGATATAGAAAAAAATATGCAAAATGAGTACTTGATATTTTTGGGCAAGAAAAATTGAGGGTGTCATGATGGAGAAAATCATGGAGCTGGACTGGACTCGGTGGAGCCGGATTGAGTCAAAGTCGGACATGATGCAATAATAGAATTAAAAATTAGGCGTCGATGATCATGAGTGAATAAGTAGCACATGGAGATTCCAATAAATGGGACACAAGTGGCGGACGGGTAGTAGGCTCAAGGTGGGCCATGTCCATAGTTGGGGCTGACAGGTTTTGGTCAACAGGGGACCCACAAATCAAGTTGGAAAATAAATGTGACGCCGTAGAGTAAAATAAAATCGGCTCACGTGTCGGGAAAGTTGTGCAAATCAAATGGAGCACAAAATGACGTGTTTGAGTGGGACGCGAAGGTCATGGGTGATGAGCGTCTCGAGTAGATCATCAATGAGGAGTTGGTTTCAAGAAACTGACTGGTCTTGCGCTCCCAATTTAAAAGTCATGATAACGCGCTGAAAATGATCAAGAAAAAGAGTGGGAAAAAAATAAATAACAATCAAATGGTCTAAACCGACCCGAAGTTCAGCGAAGCAGAAAGAGTACAAGGGAACAAGTTTGGATGGGACACTATATACCGTCATGAAGGTAATCATGTCCACTTCAAAACTCGTGAAGAAGATTTCCAGAGTTGAACATCCCTGACACTCCAAATATCAAAGGCATGGGAAAGTACACTTAAGGAAAAAATACAGAATAAATTATTTATCAAACCAACCAATCAGAAAATAAAATAAAATGAAAAAAAAATTAGCCCGAAATTCAGGGTGCTAACAAATTACACCTCTACAAACTCCTCCCGATCCAAATCGGATCCCCACAACACTCAGAAATAAGAACAATGATTACAAGGCTACGAAGAGCGAGAACGACGAGTAGAGATTACCCGAACACGATCTCCTTCGAATAGCGACCTTCAATCCTCCGTCTTCTTCTCCGAAGTTGCAATGGCACTCTTGCCTCCTTCTCTCTCTTTTTGTGTGTACGTTGCGTTCTGAATTAGGGTTGGAAAATCCCAACTTAACTTCCTAATCCTGCAGCCAACCTGGACCGTTGGATTAGATTCAGTGGTGAAAAAATCACCCAAATTCCCTCATCAGCCCGACGACACAGAGTTCGGCCAGAACTCTGTGTCGGGCATCCAGCACCTAACGCCAATATCCTAGAATGGCCAGACCGAGTTCGGCCCGAACTCGCCATGGGACCGAGTTCGGCCCGAACTCGGCAATCCCATTCCAGAACCTCCCTCTGGTCAGCAACAGCAGCAGCGACTCTGCGTCGCCTACTTCCCGAGCTTCTTCGACACACGAATGGCGCTCGTCGCACTCCGGGGTCTTCTCCACATAGGTTGGGAACCCCACCCACTCCAACAAATCTCCTCCTTCACAACTATGGGGAGGATGTTCGTCATCCCGACGACCTGCCTGCAGTACTCAAACTTCTTCCTTGGTAGAATCTTCGTGAACATATCAGCTCCGTTGTCATCTGTATGAACCTTCTCAAGCTCCGCGTCCTTCTTCTCAACCACATCCCGTATCTAATGATACCGAGTCTCGATGTGTTTGGATCGACTATGAAACGTCTGATTCTTCACAAGGTGAATAGCACTCTGACTGTCGCAAAGCAAAGTATACTGCTCTTGCTTCAGTCCCATTTCCTGCAGCAGCTTCTTCATCCACAGCAACTCCTTGCAAGCCTCCGTCGCCGTAATGTACTCTGCCTCTGTCGTCGACAAGGCAACACACTTCTCTGCAACCGCGACTGCCACGACCCCGCTCCTCCCGCAAACATCATCACGTAGCCCGAAGTCGATCGTCTCGTGTCTACATCTCCAGCCATATCAGCGTCGGTATACCCAACCAGCTTCGGCTCGTCACCACCAAAGAAAAGTCTCCAACCAGCAGTGCCCTGAAGATATCGTAGAATCTACTTGACCGTACTCGAATGTACCCTTCCAGAATTTGAAAGATACCTGCTAATCGTACCAACTGTATGAGCAATATCTGGCCTCGTACACACCATGGCATACATAAGGCTTCCCATAGCTGAGGCATATGGAACCCGCTCCATATCTTTATTTTCGTCCTCGGTAGATGGACACTGCTCCTCAGTGAGCTTAAAGTGAGCCGCAAGAGGGGAACTCACTTTCTTCGACCCGTCCATCCCGAAACGCTGAAGTACTCGGTGAATGTACTTCATTTGGGACAAGTGTAGCAGCTTGGACTCTCTCTGTCGGCTGATCTCTATCCCAAGAATAGTCTTCGCTGCGCCCAAATCCTTCATAGAGAAGGCCGCGCCCAGTTGGCGCTTCAGCTCCGCTATCCTAGTGGCATTCCGACCCACTAATAGCATATCATCAACATAGAGCAACAAAATGATGAAATCATCATCGGCAAAATACCTCACAAATACACAGTGGTCCGACGTCGTCCGTGCATAACCATGCTCCCCCATAAACGACTCAAACTTCATGTACCACTGCCTCAGAGCCACTACACCAAAATAGATAATTAGTAACACATTTTTTTTATGATTTGTAACAGTTATTACCGTGACACTTTTATAACGGTAATAACCGTGACAATACCAAAATACTGTTACTAAAATTGGAATTTATTGGTTTAATATATATTTTTTAATTTATGTAACAATAAACACCGTTACAAAATTTTAAAAAAAAATCACTCACATCCGGGATACCAAAAGTGTTACAGATGAAAACCTCTCTCCTCCCGCACTTTCATTATTCCATCTCTTTTCCTCCCTCTCTCTCTCTCTGGCTTCCCCCTCTTGTGAGCCTAATTGTAGTGACCCGCTCCACCCTAGCGGAACGCCGATTCAAACGGCAAGTGCAACGACTCAAACGAGCCGTCGACCCGAAGAGTTGGCATCGACCTGATGAAGAATCGATGCAAGGCTTACAATGGCCCGTCAAGATGAATCCAGACTTAGACTTTCAAAGGCGCGCTCGGAGTATCGCTCGGCCGATGCGAACATCGCTAAGGTGGGTGGCTTCGATGAACCCGTCACTGCTTAGCCTAGACACTTAACAATGCGGACACTATCACGAGAATCGCTAGGCGATAACACCGCACATGCTAATAAATGAATGAATGACTCAACGCACCTAGCTAAGGGAATAATCCCATCTTGCATGCTTGTATGGAATATGGAAAGGAATTTGGAAAAATGAGAACTCTCGTACCGCGCTCCATGCTTGTGCTACGGTACAAGCTTACGTTCAAGTTCCCCTATGCGTTCAACAATCAAACAATGAATGGGTTACAACAATGAAACGGGAAGACTATCGATATAGTCGTTCCGAGTAGAGTTAGCAACATTGAAAGACTATGGGACCGATGGGTCGCCAAGGCGACTCCCACACGAGGAGTTGCAAAATGTAAATGAATGAATGAATGAATAAGTAAATGAATGAATCGACGAATGAAATGAATAAATATGTGAATGAATCAATGAACGAATGAACAAGTGAAAGAAAGAAAGAAAGAAAAGAAAGAATGAAGAAAAGATAAGAAAGGAAGGAATGGTTAGCGACAGGTGTGACGGGCACGTACAACGGGGCTCGCTACCCGCGCTGCACGGACGCCAACCTGGTCGATAACGTATTGTGGCTAAGGGTTAGCCTATGATGATAAAATACGAAATGGTCGTGGACGGACCCGTGCACGGGTGATACAGATTCCGCGGCATGATCAAAGGGAGGATCGTGGCCGGCCTAGGCAGAATCAAATAAGGCTTACGGGTTGCCTGGGTGCGGACTTGGCCATCCAGGGGACGTAAGTGCTGCAGTATTTCAAGAAAGACTTAACGGGGTGTGTGCCAGTCCGCATCCTACGCTAAGTTGAGAAATACAATGGCTTGGATGTCCAAAATGGCTTGTGATGCCAGCGACCGGTGCATATAGAGTTAAGTGGGCTTTGCTGGTGGCAATCCACGTGCAAGTCCTTGCATTGAAATCAAAGTAGTCTAAGTTAACTAAATGAAGTGCCCTATGAATATGCCTGAATGGTAACACACAAAATGATAAGAGTACTTTATTCAATGAGTAGATAACGTGCCCACGACGTGCTAGAACATGCTATGACTCGCTAGAACCTGACCAGGCAGGAACACGAGCACGGCACTGAGTGCGTACATAAATCATGACTTGGTTTACATATGAACTGTTGTCTAACTTGATTTACTTTGAACAGGGAAGGCCGGACGGTAAGTATGGGTAAGTTGTAAATGTATTTTCATGCGACACTATGAAATCGGTAACACGAGATAGGTTATATCATATGCCATGAAAATGACCCTAAGGCAAGATAGAAAGACAATGAATGATAGATGATGCAAAAGTAAATGGAACGTGTTTGGTAATGATAGCGTTGTGGGCGAGCTAGCCTCCCCACCAGTGCATAACAATGTACTGATAACCCCACAGCTTGCTTGCAGGAAGCAGAAAACGTCGGCGGGTGCGGAGCTTTCCTCGAACGTGCTAAGGCGCGGGCTATTTCTCGAGCCTTGGGGCGTTGCAAGGAGCTGGAGCACCATATACGGGACATAATGTATCGGAACATCGCCATAAATTATTCCATCTTGTAAGCCACTTGGCACGCCTTTTATGTTTCAGAGAGAGAGAGAGCTTGAGAGACTTGTAATATCGGCCTAGTGCCGCTTGTAAACTTATTGAATATCAATAAAGAGTTTGGTTTCGCTTCAACTTGTGTTCATTTATTTTCCGCTGCAAACGGGGACACTCTGTGCGACTCTGTGGCCTAGAAATCAAATCGGCCGTTTCTGGACTTAGCCTTGCACGGGCGCAACCTAGGCCCGTGCGGCATCACGCCTTAGCGAGGACGATCGCTCCTACGGGAGCGGGGCGTGACAGATTGGTATCAGAGCACGGCTTTACGTCCTTGGACTTCATTTCGATACTCTCAGTTTTGAAAGCTCGTTGAAACAAAAGAAGTGTACGCTCTCTCTCGTTGTGCCTTGGGATGTTCCATACAATAAGTTTAATACTTTCAAAAGCTCGTACGAGTACTCGGTTGGACGGGATCGATAGGCAAAGGCCTTTGTGCCACCACGACGGACTTGAGTTGGAAGGAACCGATGCTAAGAGTTAGCAAACGCAGTGCGTGCTTGAACGAGCTTACGCTGACGGCAAACGAGTACACGAGACCAAAATATAGTTTGAACGGGATGGTTATGCACGCAGCCGTTTGGCTAAGTTGTGCAGAGTATCGCGCACCTAGACCTTCTGGTACAAACGAGTTGCGAGTGAGATCGATTATCGCTCGAACGAGAATAGGTGAACATGCGAACTCGAATATAGTCCGTACGGGATGGCTATGCACACGACCTTTTGGTTATGTTGTGCCGCGTGTCGCGCACCTCGACTTCTGGTGCAATCGAGTGGCGAGCGATACCAAGTACCGCTCGGTCGGGAACGGAGATACACTTAGAGTGTATATCGATAGGAACGCTATCAAACCAACGCTTAGGCGTGCACGAGAGATGGCTTGAATTTTGAGGATTAGTATGAACGACTTAGTACGTCGAGGCGACGCGAGCGATTACGCTAGAGATTCGTCGAACAAATCTGAAGGACATCTTAGCGCATGACGCGAACGTGATTGAGGACTAGATAGTATGGCTTGAATCCGAGTGGTGTATGCGATAGGCTCGGAGAAGAATAAGAATGAGTGTCAACGACTAGTCGAGTGGCTCGAACCCTGAGTGGTGTATGGACGTTATAGAAATTGTTCGAGCGAGACTACAGGATATACGGATAGAACGGGTATGTCGGCGAGGCGATGCGATCGCGCAAAGCCTTAGAACGCATCACGCTTAGTTGGTCGTGACTTCGAATGTCCCAAACGAGATGTCGTTCGGACAACTTGTCAATGGGTAACGCAAGTTAGAAAATGATTCGGAACGATGAATGAAAAATGAATGGTCTTGATTGAGGAAACTTAGAGGATCGCGCGTACGATTTGGGATTGATTCAAATAAGATGTGACTTGAGTTTTGAACAACGATCTTAAAACGAGCTTGAGGAATAACGATCAAACTTGAACTTGAATATCGAAGAAATTGTGGATTATCCAACTCGGACAATAGCATCAGTCGTACGACTCGAAATTGGTTGCAAAGAAAGATCGTCAGGTTACGCATATCGTCGATGGTATTGAGGCGTATCAAAGATCGATATGTGATAACGGGGGCACTCTGACTCGGCTAATGACGGTCGTGCAAATGTCATTGTTCCGTTGGACGCTATACTTGAAATGTTAAAAATGTGTCGAGGAAAAGATAGACTCGGCTCGAGGATTTTCTAGTTGAACGCATGACGGACGGACTATCGAATAGAGATCTTGGCTTGGAGGAAATGGAATGTTTGGATTTGCTTCGTCGATAACCACAACGTTGACGTTCTTATCTTATGCGAGCGCAACTCCAGCCTCGCACATGCGTCGCGCCAGATTATGACGATCACTCCGCGTGAACGCTGATATGGTGATTCATACAGCGGGAGTGATTGAACTTGGATGGCGTGGCAATCTGATTGCTTCAACTTGTGGTTTGACGCGAA
Organism: Iris pallida; assembly: GCA_029216955.1. Classification (NCBI taxonomy): domain Eukaryota; kingdom Viridiplantae; phylum Streptophyta; class Magnoliopsida; order Asparagales; family Iridaceae; genus Iris; species Iris pallida. The sequence goes on from JANAVB010041571.1 coordinate 25,690, forward strand.
GGTGGACTTGAGAATAAATTGGTGTGCTTGAAGAGTTGAACTTGAGGATTGAGTAGGTCCAATCCGCGTATCGAGAATGGGTTAGTCTGAAACTCAAACAAGAGTTACGCCCCGATGAGAATGATTATTCCATGGGAGCGTTGCATGGTGATTCATGAACCGCCGTGGATAATCGGACTTGTGTGAGATTGGGGCGCAATGTATTGTCGAGCTGGATGACCTCGGGATCGAATACATGAATTGGTTAGAACTGGTGATTGAACGGAAATGAATATGTACAACGTAAGTCTTGATGCGAGTTAGGTGATCATGCTCGATGTTTAGAAATTTGAGTGAAACGAGCTTGGGTAGAAACACCCGTACAAACGAACAAGTGGTTTGACCATAGGATTTGGGGGCGAGCGTCGTGCAACGACCTTGCACGACGAGCCACGGACTTGACGTGTAACTATGACCTTGTGAGCTGACCTAGCGGATAGGCGGACGACCCTATGCCGAGTGATTGAACCTGTGCGATGGCATTTACAGTATCGTCTGGACGGACGATAGACTTGGAGCAGCAAGACTTATAGTAGGACGGGAAACTGGGAGTGTGCGTGAACGACGACGAAATTGGCCCCAAACGAAGGGAATGATAGGGATGGATGATGCGCAAGTAAAGTTGGAATAACGAATTGAATCATTGGTCGAAAGACGTACTCGATGATAGTACAATACTTGGTTTTGAATCGGACGGACATTATTTAGGCTTGGTCGACCCTGCTAAGAAGAAATCATACTAATTTCGTGGACAATAGCGCTTGAGAAGCGAATCGAATCATCTCGAGAACCGAAATAAATGATATGTGATACACACATGAGTTCGGTTTTTAAATCGAAGTTAGCAAAACGATCGACAAATCAAAACTATCACGAGTAGCTTGTCCGACTTCGCTAGTCGCTAAGCTTGGTTGAAATATACGTATTCGGGGGACGCCTTGAATGCGTGTACGATCCAAACTCAGCGATATGATGAACTCGAATGCAGCTGCAAGTGGGTGTCGCGATGCGCATAAACGAAAGTGAGTTTGCCTCAGCCTACGACACTCGTATTTGACGAATTTCAACGCACCTCGTGTGACCGTTTCAGTCCCATGATACGTCAAAATAGCAACCGAGTCGAAGAAACGCTTGAATTGAATAAGAACCAACAACTCTAAAATGAATGAAAAGTTATCCAATAAAATCGGCCCGAATGTATGCGACGCGAAACTTGGAAAGGTATCGAGTATAGTTCAGTGCCATAGAAGGATAGAGCCGTTCGATAGGGATTGCCTAAGAAACACGACGACACGAGCTAAGGAATAGTAGGATGGCCTGCACTCAGGAAGTCTCGAGGACGAGACTTATTTTGAGTGGTGTATTATGTAGTGACCCGCTCCGCCCTAGCGGAACGCCGATTCAAACGGCAAGTGCAACGACTCAAACGAGCTGTCGACCCGAAGAGTTGGCATCGACCTGATGAAGAATCGATGCAAGGCTTACATTGGCCCGTCAAGATGAATCCAGACTTAGACTTTCAAAGGCGCGCTCGGAGTATCGCGCGGCCGATGTGAACATCGCTAAGGTGGGTGGCTCCGATGAACCCGTCACTGCTTAGCCTAGACACTTAACAATGCGAACACTATCACGAGAATCGCTAGGCGATAACACCGCACATGCTAATAAATGAATGAATGACTCAACGCACCTAGCTAAGGGAATAATCCCATCTTGCATGCTTGTATGGAATATGGAAAGGAATTTGGAAAAATGAGAACTCTCGTACCGCGCTCCATGCTTGTGCTACGGTACAAGCTTACGTTCAAGTTCCCCTATGCGTTCAACAATCAAACAATGAATGGGTTACAACAATAAAACGGGAAGACTATCGATATAGTCGTTCCGAGTAGAGTTAGCAACATTGAAAGACTATGGGACCGATGGGTCGCCAAGACGACTCCCACACGAGGAGTTGCAAAATGTATAATGAATGAATGAATGAATAAGTAAATGAATGAATCGACGAATGAAATGAATAAATATGTGAATGAATCAATGAACGAATGAACAAGTGAAAGAAAGAAAGAAAGAAAAGAAAGAATGAAGAAAAGATAAGAAAGGAAGGAATGGTTAGCGACAGGTGTGACGGGCACGTACAACGGGGCTCGCTACCCGCGCTGCACGGACGCCAACCTGGTCGATAACGTATTGTGGCTAAGGGTTAGCCTATGATGATAAAATACGAAATGGTCGTGGACGGACCCGTGCACGGGTGATACGGATTCCGCGGCATGATCAAAGGGAGGATCGTGGCCGGCCTAGGCGGAATCAAATAAGGCTTACGGGTTGCCTGGGTGCGGACTTGGCCACCCAGGGGACGTAAGTGCTGCAGTATTTCAAGAAAGACTTAACGGGGTGTGTGCCAGTCCGCACCCTACGCTAAGTTGAGAAATACAATGGCTTGGATGTCCAAAATGGCTTGTGATGCCAGCGACCGGTGCATATAGAGTTGAGTGGGCTTTGCTGGTGGCAATCCACGTGCAAGTCCTTGCATTGAAATCAAAGTAGTCTAAGTTAACTAAATGAAGTGCCCTATGAATATGCCTGAATGGTACACACAAAATGATAAGAGTACTTTATTCAATGAGTAGATAACGTGCCCACGACGTGCTAGAACATGCTATGACTCGCTAGAACCTGAGGCAGGAACACGAGCACGGCACTGAGTGCGTACATAAATCATGACTTGGTTTACATATGAACTGTTGTAACTTGATTTACTTTGAACAGGAAAGGCCGGACGGTAAGTATGGGTAAGTTGTAAATGTATTTTCATGCGACACTATGAAATCGGTAATACGAGATAGGTTATATCATATGCCATGAAAATGACCCTAAGGCAAGTAAGAAAGACAATGAATGATAGATGATGCACAAAAGTAAATGGAACGTGTTTGGTAATGATAGCGTTGTGGGCGAGCTAGCCTCCCCACCAGTGCATAACAATGTACTGATAATCCCACAGTTTGCTTGCAGGAAGCAGGAAACGTCGGCGGGTGCGGAGCTTTCCTCGAACGTGCTAAGGCGCGGGCTATTTCTCGAGCCTTGGGGCGTTGCAAGGAGCTGGAGCACCATATACGGGACATAATGTATCGGAACATCGCCATGAATTATTCCATCTTGTAAGCCACTTGGCACGCCTTTTATGTTTCAGAGAGAGAGAGAGCTTGAGAGACTTGTAATATCGGCCTAGTGCCGCTTGTAAACTTATTGAATATCAATAAAGAGTTTGGTTTCGCTTCAACTTGTGTTCATTTATTTTCCGCTGCAAACGGGGACACTCTGTGCGACTCTGTGGCCTAGAAATTAAATCGGCCGTTTCTGGACTTAGCCTTGCACGGGCGCAACCTAGGCCCGTGCGGCATCACGCCTTAGCGAGGACGATCGCTCCTACGGGAGCGGGGCGTGACACTAATCCTCTCCTCTACGAAACTGATCTCCTCGCCAAACCCGAAATCCGCACCCGGATCTGACCCGCCAATGGCGAAGGCCGGCGACCATGAACCGTCGGTGCTCCTCGTCATAGCCCTAATCATCCTCTGGAGGTCCGTCTTCGACCCCTATGACACCTCCATCTCCCTGAATCTGTCTTGCCTCAATTTTTCTTCCTCTCCACAAAAATTAGAGAATATTGGAGTAAAAATTAGGGTTTCGAGCTTTCCAGTCGCCGACCAGAGCTCACCGATGTCGACAGCAAAGGGGAGCGACAAGCGAAGCGGAAAGGGCTCCGAATCGTTCAGATTGGAGAAGAAAGCGAGCACAAACGCCGATCTCGACGCCAACGATGTTTATGGGTAATTTTAGATTCTATTTCTAGGCTCGACATTTGCTCGGTCTATTTCTATTGACCAACTTAGAAAGTTCTTCGATTGTTTATAGACCAAGTTGAAATGATTGAAGATGGTACTTACAAAAGATACTTCATGAATTATAAATATTTTACTGAATTCAAGTGTGATTAGGACTTGATATATTATATCGGCTTGGCATCACAGAACCCCAGTTTACATGCTGCCATTTTCTTGTTGTTGTTTTTTTACTTATTGAAATTGTTGTTATGGTATTTTGTGCTAGGGGGTGATGAAAAAATGTTTTAGATCTGAAATTTAGAAGTTTTATTTAATCTTTTCAGACTTGTTGCATTACTCACTAACCAGATAGCAGTGTTTGATATAAACTGACAATTATGCTTATTTGCAACTAAAGGTAAAGCGACTATCAAATGAGGGCATGGATGTTAACAATGCCTGCTTTGGGTCCGAAATCACAACCCTGGTAAATAAACCCGCCTTCCTTTCCTACAGAAATTGCAATTTGTAGTCTTCTTTTAAAAGGTTCCAGATTTAGGCTCCAAAAAGCCTACAGAGCTGATATTTATGTCGCTCACTTGAATGTTTGGATGTTCATGTCTTCATGCTTTGCATCCTTTAAAGTTTAAACTCACATAAACTAAGAAATAGATGGATTGTCATTAGCCTACGTTATCTTAGAATATTTTGTCTTGTACTTAAACCAACCACTTTTTCTTGTCTACTTTTGAGGATATAAGGGGTTAATCTGGACTCTGTTATGCGTGTATGTTCGCCCATTAATCAGTAGGTAATAAAAATGAACATGCATAAAAGTAGATGTATTAACATATAATAATGAGAATGAAAATACATACAAGTAGGTGTATTTTCACAATGATTTTTTCTTAGATGTTTATTTGTCCTCTCTTTGTAGATCAGGAAACTTGACGATTCAGAGTTCCGGAATGCATTTTCCTGATCATATACAAGGGTATTACCTTTTACTCATCCTATGTTGTAATCACCCTTTCCATATGTGTTGGATATGTACACGAATACATTTTCCATAGGAGTATCCATATACAAGCCTGTATCTCTTATTATATGAGAGATTATTTACTTAGGCTTTCTTTTGGCCTAATAATGCTTCGCTGAGCTAGTTGTAAAATTCTTCAAGACATGGTTGCTAACATGAATTCTATTTCTTTTTTTTAGCTTTCCATGTATTTTTTTGTTTAGCAATGTAATATAACTTGTTTTTGATATAGTTTGGATGATTAAAGCAACAAGACCACTAATAATCAAATGTAGCCGCTCCAAAATATACCCCAAAGCATGTTTGACAGGAATTTAATGATGAAGAGGATAGTGGCATCAAGTACAAGGGCAAATTGAATTTAACCCTTATGGGGCTTCAATCGAGTAGGTCACAACATATACACTCCAAAATATCTTCGGACGCTAAAACTGGTGTTGTGTCCATGTCACATGCCCATATCGTGTCATTTTGTATTCATGTCCATCCAACATAGTTTTTCATACTTTGTCTAACAATACCTTCATTTATTTATTTATTTCTCTCATATTCTAGTTGTTATTGATCGGTTAGGCTTTGTGTTACAATTTGATCGATATGTGCTCACTAGCTCTTTATATGAATAACTATCTTACAAATACATATACATTTTCTTGGTTTCAATTGCAGGGCAATGTATTGAAGCACCCTTCAGAACCTTCAAACATAGAAGGTAGGCTTTCTTAACATTCTTTTTCCGCTTAACGACATTATAATGTTTGTACTTGCAACAGTTAGTGACCTTTAGATATTGCACGTCCTTGAATCATATGCATGAGGAATTTCGTCTGGATCTACATATTGTAGGTAAGCTTTCTCAATGTACTTCATTTTTTCACCGAAAATCCAGTGGGGGCTTGAGCTTTAGAACACACACACACACAACACACACACACACACACACCACACACACACACACACACACACAACACATACCTATATTTCTATTGTGTTAGAGATGGTTGATGATTACTGGAGAATTTAGCCATGAGTTTTCAATCAAGGAAACAACCAACAGTAAACTTCTATGCAACATGTTCTTAGAAATTCAGTTTTAAAATGATCTACTGATGACATATTTTTACTAGCGAATAATCTTCCAGAAAGCATTAGTGTTGGACAAAAAAAAATTCTCCATTTAAGCATTTGGAAACTACTGTAGTGTAAGTGATGCTACATGGATGATGCGCTTACTCTAAAGAAATTATAAGGACTCTGTAACGGGTATAAATTTCTTGTCTACTTTGACCACTTCGTTCTAATGCTGCTTTTCTTTTCCTCTTTCAAGGAACTCTACAAGTCTAGTGGGAATTTTTGTATATAAAAGCCGAAGGTTTTCGGAAGATAACCTTTATCAGGTAATTTATATCCATTGGTGTTATTAACTCGATAATGTAAACTTATACATGCAATTCCATGGAAATGGATTTATCCATATGAGGCATTTCAAATTAGTGCTCTGGCCAACTTAGGCACTATCTACCAATTGGTAGTTAGTTTTTCTCAAGCATATCTACTTCGGGTTAAGAAAACCCTTATATAGGGTCTACTAAATTTTCATAAAGTTCTGAGCAAATATGAAACAACAAAAATTCACTTTAAA
>JANAVB010041572.1:0-27492 GCA_029216955.1 Iris pallida
GAAATACCTTTGAGGTTGACGATATAGCTTATCAGGAGGATAAACTACTCTTGTAACAAATATTATAGAAGTGGAAACGAAGAAGTTCCTCATCACATCTAATTGTGTAGAAGAAGTAGAATTATCTGAAGAGGAAGATGCAGATGAAAGTGAAGATGTAGAGGAAGAAGAAGAAGAAGAAGAAGAAGAAGAAGAAGAGAAGAGAAGAGAAGAAGAAGAAGAGAAGAGAAGAAGAGATGAGCTAAATGAACTAGATGAATTTTCAGAAGAGGATTAAATCTGTATGTTTGTTTTATCATCATATTTGACACTTTAGTACACTTTTATCATATAAATCTGTGACACTTTAGGGACACTTTTATCTGTGACTATGAGATTTTTGAAAAATCTGTGATGTCTATCATAGAAATATGTATATTGTTTTATTGTCATATGTTATTATCAGGTATGACTAGACCAGGAGGAGGACGACGCGGAGGATATTATATTAGGCAGTCCCGTTTGCCTCGGGCTGGGGATACGGATTGTACCCTCATCCTCATTTGATCCGAGTACGCCAGTATACCATTCTGTTCCCGATCCATTACCGGGATAGGGCAGTTCCAGCAGGTTGGCGACTCCTCCCTCGTCGTCCAGCATTCCTGATCCCGCGTCCATCATTCCTTCCGCGTCCAGCATTCCTCCTGCCGACGGCTCCATGGGGAGAGTCGATGTCGAGCATATGTAGGACGGCAATCAGACTGATCCTGCCCAGACAGGAGGTGAGAGCAACCCTCCATGCGCTCCATCGGACGAGACGCGTATAGAGATTTGGACGGATGGGCCTACGAAGTAAGTTAATTAGTTATATATATTTCTCAAATGATTATATGTACATATATATTCATGAAATTTATTATTGTATAGATATCGGCCTCCTGCAGTACAGAGACAGCTGGGGTTATTTCTGAGGCAGAACTATGGTGGGCCTTGGATTAACGACTCAGATGCTCCCGCAGATAGGAAGGCCTTTTGGTTGGCCCACTTCAAAGTAAAAAATTTGTTTATTTTTAAATTTTAATAATAATTTGTGTATATTATATAACTTTTCTATTTTACTTCTTGTAGAGGACCTATTTCTATCCACCACACCGGGCGCAAAGATCGAGGCCCAATTTTCTGCCGTCGTAGGCAAGCTCATCCGTGATGCGATCCACGACCAGAAGTCTCGTGACCGCTCCGAGAGCCGATCCATGGTTGGATCACGCCAGAGCAGTGGACTGCGATGAAGGCTAGATTCGCCGAGGCCAAGGTACCAGGAGCGGTCTGACAAAGCTAAGGTGGCACGGTCGAGCGCCAGTAAGTGTGTGTGGTGGCTATTCCGATGACGGAGCATTTTCGTCGTTGGTACGTTTCCTATGACGGACATCATTTATATATAGTTGGATAGAATGTTTAATACTAAATAGATAATATATTTAACAGGTAAAAAAGGGTGAGGACCCGAACATGGTGACCGTCTTTCTGGTCACCCATTGGAGGGCTGGAGTTCATTGACGAGAGGGCGACGCAGGCATATGCACGTTCTATTCTTTATATTAATTTACTATAATTTAGAAAACAGGAAAATAGATATCAATATAGACTTTAGCAAACACTTACACGTTAGCAAACATTGTTCTAGGCCGAATTTGTTCGGCTACAAGAGGAGGCGGCTGCTGCTGCTAGTGCGCCAGCAGGAAGGGGCTGGTACTTCCTCCAGCCGCCTACAGCTCTATCGTCGGACGACCTCTGGATGACCGCCGTTGGCGGTCTTCAGAAGGGTACGTACTACGGTACGGGATCCTACGACGCGTATTTGGCTTCAGAGTCATCCCGGCCCCCTCTGTCAGTGTGCAGTCTACAGCTTCGCAGGCGTCGTCACGAGCTCAGAATATTCGTCGTCAGATCGATGAGCTGCATCGCGAGTTACAGCAGCAAATTTCTGATCACCATTGACCGTTCTGTACACTGGTTTTCATTATTATTTGACTCTGTTGGATATGTATGTTTATGATATAATATTTAATTTGTTGGTATTTTTATTGAGTACATGTATGATATTTAGTTGTAGACTGTAATGATGGGAGACTGTTATTCATCTATTAGTTGTAGACTGTTATGATGGGAGACTGTTAATGATGATATCTGCGATGGGGATGACAAATATACCTACACTGGGTTATAAGCGATGATCTGATATACAAAGGAGGTGTTGCCAAATTTTAAAAAATATAATGTATTTTTGTGATGATGTGTGTCTGTGTTTACAGTGTATGTGAAATGCAGTATTTGGAACCATCGATAGTTTCGATTACTGTTGTATGTTTCATCTTGGACAGAAAGAGCAATGTTCAGGGTGTACTTCTGAGAGCTTCATTTTCATATCCTTCACTCTCTCGGGACGTCGTACAGGATCCCAAGAAGGTGAAGGACGTGAAGAGGAAGCTCTGAGAAGTGCACCCTGAACTGTTGCTCTTTCTATCCAAGATAAAACATAGAACAGTAAGCGAAACTGTCGATGGTTCGAATGCTGCATTTACACACACTGTAAACACAGACACACAGCATAACAAAAATGCACATTACATTTTTTTAAATTTTTTTCAGTATTCTGCAACGGATAGCGATAGGTCTGCGACGTATGCAGACGTCGCTATTACGTGCTAAGTAGCGACGTTACGTCGCTGTACGTCGATACTGTGCTGACGTGGCAGGTATGCCATGTCATCACATAAATAGAATAAGACGTCGCTACGTAGTCTCTACGTTGCTAGTTTTGCGACGTATAGTTGTTGTGGCTCTCCGTCGCTAACTTTGACTGTCGAGCGATACGGCAGTGACGTCGCAAACAGACGTAGGCGACGAATTTGTCATCTACGACTAGCTTTTTTACGACCTTCTTTTTTGTCGCAAAATTCGTCGCTAATTAACTTTAGCGACGTATTTTCTCTAATTAGCGACATATCTGAACGTCGCTAATCTGGCTTATTTTAGTAGTGGGTCCTGAGCTGTCAGTGAGAATAGATGCTCAGAGTGATGTCACAGACCTAAATATGAGATATTATTAGATAAATAGGGTTTTACGGTGAATGGCATGATATTCTAGTATATGCTATGTAAATCTAGGTCAAACTCAGTCAAACTAAGTACACCAAGTCAATTAAGTCAAACTAAATCAAACTAAGTCAAACTAAGTCATACTAGGTCCCACAAAGTCAAATTAGATCAAACTAGGTCATGCTAAGTCAATCTAAGTAAATCTAAGTCATACTAGGTCTAACAAAGTCAAACTAGGTCAAACAAGGCTAAATCAAGTCAATCTAGATCATACTAGGTCAGAGTTGACCTACAGTAGACTTTTGGTCAACTGGTCAACTTCTAATCCAATCTAGGTCTAATTGACTTGTAGTTGACTTTGAGTCAAAACAGTCAACCTTAGTCAAACAGGATAAAATCTAAGTCAAGTACCATATTCTTAACCTTTACCTACCAAGATAACTCACTTCTAACCATTACCTACCAAGATAACCCACTTCTAACCATTACCTACCAAGAAACCACTTCTAACCATTACCTACCTAGATAACCTACTTCTAACCATTACCTGCCAAGATAACCGAATTCTAACCATTACCTACCAAGATAATCTACTTCTAACCATTACCTACAAAGATAACCCAAGTCTAACCATTACCTACCAAGATAACCACTTCTAACCATTATCTACCAAGATAATCCAAGTCTAACCATTAACTACCAAATAATCCACTTCTAACCATTACCTACCAAGATAACCCAAGTCTAACCATTACCTACCAAGATAACCCACTTCTAACCATTACCTACCAAGATACCAATCTTAGATATCTAATATCTATCCTAAGCTACTAGCTAACCAATAACTTAGATATCAACCTTAGTTACCTAGGTAAACCCAATACCTTATCTTGTAATAAGGTAAACTCATTACCTTAAGGTAATAGGCAAATACCCAAAATATCTTAAGATACCACTATGGTATCTCCAGATATCACTCTATATCCTAACCTATATCTCTAATACAAGATACTAACCAACTCTAACATATAACTTCTAACCATCTATTCTAACTTAGAAACCTAACACATCTAATATTCACTAACAAATATCTAACCATAACATATATGTATATATATCCATCTCTCACTCTAACCAACTAACATATGTCATCTCTAACTAATAATAACATAGACTAACACAACTAACTATCTAACTTATACAAGATATCACTATCTAACTTCTAAGATACCTCTACATAGATTCTAATATAACCACTAACATACTAACATATCCATACATACAAGATCTAAATCCCTCTCCACTCCAACACTAACACACACACAAACATATACTAAATCTACCCCTTTTTCAAACACACCACACACATATATACAAACACACTACCACTCAACCAAAACACAAATCACTCAACAAACTACACTAGCCTCAAGTCAAATAGGATGACATGATCCTCCCAACTCTTTCACCTTCACAACACACACACTACACTACCATCTATACAATATCAAATACACACTAGCACATATCCTCGATCAATCTCACTTCCCTCTACTAACTACACACATCCTTGTCTCATTCAAACACACACTATACTAATATATATTACCTAACAATAATATATGTATGTACTATATCATACATATTCTTGAGAACCTATGATACATATATTCACATGATATATATACATAGGCTCATAGGATACACAAAATATCTATGTGTAGCCCTTCGTATTAGCTTTCCAAAATATCAAACGGACCGCATTTTCGTGTCCGAAAGCTCCCGGAATCGCGAAAACCGAAACGCGTTCCACTTTCAGACAGCTGACACTCAAACAGTTTTACAGAAAGTTTTAGAACGAATTTGGCCTATTAATATATATTTGGAAAGCTAACTTCGATACGGTTCTTTTAAAAAATGGGAGATTAATCAGAGTCTTGAGCTAGGAGTTATGGTATTTCTAAGTTGCTTTGGGTACTAAAAACGTGGATGAAAATTATGACGAATTTGGATTGTTTTGGACAAAAGAAACACATACTAACTATATTATCTAGGTTACTAACTAGATTATCTAACTCACCAACTTAACACTATCACACCCACACTCTATCACATACACACAAGACATATATCAACATATATATACAAAAAAACCCCAAATCAGTCCACATCCATAAATATAACAATATTTGATATTTTTACATAAAAATCGGGCTTGTAGGCCATAATACATAGATTCAAACATTGTTATCCAAATGAGAACAAACCTAAATATCCTAACCATGGTTAATCTACTCTCTAACACATGAAAATCTGAAATTAGAAGACAAATAGGCTTATGGGGCAAAAACACAAACACATGGTGTGCCCCCTTTGGAATCTCTCCATGGGGTACACCAAAACTATCCCAAACTCCTAAAAACGACTCAAAAGAGCCTCTAAATCATTCCTAATGGTGGTTCATGCATGGGGGTGGTTTTTATGGGTTCAAAACTAACAAATATGTAAGGGAAACATAAAATAGAGAAGGTTTAGAGAGAGAGATACCTACTAGGGTTGATTTCCAATGAACAACCCAAAGGACACGAATCCGACACAAACTTTTCTAGCAAATGGACACCCCTCCTTTCTCTTGGTTCCACAATTCTTGTAGCTCCCTCTCCTTGCAAGAATGAAAGAATTTGGTGGAAAAAAAGAATATTTGAGAGATGAATCAATGGGATTTGCTCTCAGGATTGGGAAGAACACTAAAATGGGAATGGTGGCTATTTTACAAATAAAAAGGAGATGGAACCCTCTCTTGTCTGCCATAAGGGTTAGGTTTGGGCCAAAGGGAAATGTCTAATATGCCCCTAATAGGTCCCCTTTGGTTACTCTAAGTCATACAAAGGTTAGGGGTCAAAAGGATCAAGTTTCTAATCTTTAAATGACTAAACATGTCATGTGGGTTTAGTCTAAATGCACTAGCCTAATGAGATGAGTTTGTGGTCCATGCCTATCTAATCTTTGGGTCCCGACTAGAGTCTAAACTACCCGGACGACTAACATAACTCAAAACTAGACAAAACTCCAATCCGACTAAACAAATCCACAAAATACAATAATAATAAATAAATATTCACAAAAATATAGGAATATAAAAAATGACAAATTTACCCTCATTTTTGAAAACAGGCAGTTACAATCCTACCCCCCTTAGAAAAATTTTGTCCTCGAAATTTAAGTTGGTTGTACTCTTCTTTAAGTCAAGCCCCCAACAATCAAAGTCTACAAAATTCTATCCAAAGTTATACAACATGCAATTCTATGGAATATGAACAAACATGCATGGTTTTAGTCTCTACAGTATCATGTTATTATTGTCTCCATTGTGATTTTTTATTAATCTAGCATGATCATCACATATGCAAGCTAAGGGTACTAAGAAAACAATCAAACAATCAATGGGTAGAAAGAAACAGAAAAATTAAAGAACAAGACCTAACCTCCTAGTCCCTCACCTGCGGTGTAGGTCTCCTCGACCGTCATCGCAAAAGCCCTGCCCTGACGGGGTATATCCCGCTGCTGGTGCAGGGCATGATGCTGCACCACAGCCATATGTGGCCTAGCTCCCGCTCTCTTCTCCAAAATACCCAAGTAACATCTCCACTGATACTAACTACATTATACTAGGGTACCCTCTATAGGATATCTATTCTGTAATCTGATAACCATACCCGTCTAACCATAATCATGTTGTCGGAATCCTCGTCACGCCAGTAAGTACGGCTGCAATAAACCACAGGGTCTGCAACTAAGGTACATACCTCTAAGATCATGGTATCTAATATTTTCACATTGTCGTATGCTTGGCTGCGAAAACCTTAAATTTTTACAACCCGAGAAATACATCCAAACTCAGACCCTATGTTTTCGCCATGCATACTAATATAGCTGTGGAAGACTCTAGATTCCATAACTGAGGCAAATTAGTCCAAAGGTTTATCCTGGTAGAAAAGCAATGAACACCAAGAATCAAATTCAACCAAAGACAAGGAAAAACAGACAGAAATAGTTGGAACAAAATTTTGAGATAGTTTTTCATGAGATTCTCAAAAGTCATCCCTAGAATCTGCTCAATAAGTCCTAACTGTGATTGAGTATCCTTAGCCTATAGCCTATATCTTCTAAACCTATAGCAGGCTCGTAGCAGCACTCTAAGTCGAGCACCACTACGATATCGCACTAATTGCGACTTCTGACATGCATGGGCCACCACAAAAATGTGTCACGACCCGCACCCTAAGTAGGGGCACGAGCACGTGGGTACGTCCAGCCTACGCCACAGAATCGACGGTAGAATATTGTATAGGTCATCTATAACTTACAACATCTAGACACAATATAAAGGTACCTGTCATCTCCGTACAGAGGTATATAATGTCACAACTCAATCACAAGACATCTAAGAAAGATAGCACGAAATATAAATGATATGATAGAAGAAAAATAAGAGGAATAGATGCAAGATCCCACACAAGTTTAGTATTAAAAACATAACAAAAATCCCAAATAATATATATACTACAAGTCTGAAGTACTAGCTGGATCACAGTCCAGGCAAGCCTATCTAACTTGTCTAAGCAGACGGTGCATCCTCTAAGAGCACCGGCTCCACGGAAATATCCAAGTCGTACTCGCCATCTATGTCATAGCCATAGAAGGTCGAGCAGTCGGCCTCTAGATCATCTGTAAACATCAACGGGGTTATCCTGTTAGGATATGAGCAAGTACAAACGCTAACAGCAGTTCCATGTGAATTGACAAATTCTATAAGTGACAATTATAATAAAATACAAGATGAAATATCAAGACTGGAATATAAACAGGATATATAAAACTGGATATCATGTTAGGGTATAAAATACTAGAATATAGAACAATACAGGAATATCTGATGTATAATATAAACATAAATGGTTGTCTTGAGATATTAGAGCGTTATCGGCTTGGGATACATGACTAGGCTCTTCCATTTGACCGGCTATGAGTCAGAAAATACAAAAATATAAGAATCAGGCCGGCCACAATAGAAAGCTATGAGGTAAGTAGTAACACAGGTCAGGCTTTATCCTACGTGAGGCGAAGGTAAAGTTATGATGCAAGTATTAACAGAAATATATGAGGTGTATTGATCACATAACCTCTAATAACTCCCTATCTCCGAGTAGTATAATGGATCCGGATATGTCACGTCATGACACGGGATTCAAAAACAGGAGGCCAGCCTACTCCGAAATTGGTATCTATACAAGTACAAGAAAAATAAGATCGAACAATGAACCAATATACCAGGAAAGTCCAGGAATATCATCTCATGATAGGATCCGACGTATAGTAGTCCATGAACCATCGTGTCGAGAATCAAGTAAGAAACTCAATTGAATTGGATATAGAAGATATCAAGACAATAAAAACTATCATTGAATGTACTCGCCTGCGGTCCTGAGCTGTCAGTGAGAATAGATGCTCAGAGTGATGTCACAGACCTAAAGATGAGATATCATAAGTTAATTAGGGTTTGATAGTGAATGGCATGATAGTCTAGTATATGCTACGCAAATCTAGGTCAAACTCAGTCAAACTAAGTCACACTAAGTCAACTAAGTCAAACTAAATCAAACTAAGTCATACTAGGTCTAACAAAGTCAAACTAGATCAAACTAGGTCATGCTAAGTCAATCTAAGTCATACTAGGTCTAACAAAGTCAAACTAGGTCAAACCAAGTCAATCTAGATCATACTAGGTCAAGGGTTGACCTACAGTTGACTTTTGGTCAACTGGTCATCTCTGGTCAACTTCTAATCCAATCTAGGTCCAATATTGACTTGTAGTTGACTTTGAGTCAAAATAGTCAACCTTAGTCAAACAGAGTAAAATCTAAGTCAAGTACCATATTCTTAACCTTTACCTACTAAGCTAACTCACTTCTAACCATTATCTACCAAGACAACCCACTTCTAACCATTACCTACCAAGATAACCCACTTCTAACTATTATCTACCCAGATAACCCACTTCTAACCATTATCTACCAAGATAACCGACTTCTAATCATTGTCTACCAAGATAACCTACTTTTAACTATTACTTACCAAGATAACCCAAGTCTAACTATTACCTACAAAGATAACCCACTTCTAACCATTACCTACCAAGATAATCCAAGTCTAACTATTACCTACCAAGATAATCCACTTCTAATCATTACCTACCAAGATAATCCAAGTCTAACCATTACCTACCAAGATAACCCACTTCTAACCATTACCTACCAAGATACCAATCTTAGATATCTAATATCTATCCTAAGCTACTAGTTAACCAATAACTTAGATATCTAACCTTAGTTACCTAGGTAAACCCAATACCTTACCTTGTAATAAGGTAAACTCATTACCTTAAGGTAATAGGCAAATAACTAAAATATCCTAAGATACCACTATGGTATCTCAAGATATCACTCTATATCCTAACTTTTATCTCTAATATAAGATACTAACCAACTCTAACATATAACTTCTAACCATCTATTCTAACTTAGAAACGTAATACAACTAACATCTACTAACTAATATCTAACCATAACATATATGTATATATATCCATCTCTAACTCTAACCAACTAACATATATCATCTCTAACTATAAATAACATAGACTAACACAACTAACTATCTAACTTATACAAGATATCACTATCTAACTTCTAAGATACCTTTACATAGATTCTAACATAACCACTAACATACTAACATATCCATACATACAACATCTAAATCCCTCTTCACTCCAACACTAACACACACACACAAAAACATATACCAAATCCATCCCCTCTTTTCTAACACACCCACACACGTCTATATACAAACACACTACCACTCAACCAAAACCAAATCACTCAACAAACCGTACTAGCCTCATGTCAAATAGGATGACATGATCCTTCCAACTCTTTCACCTTCACAATATATACACTACACTACCATCTATA
Organism: Iris pallida; assembly: GCA_029216955.1. Classification (NCBI taxonomy): domain Eukaryota; kingdom Viridiplantae; phylum Streptophyta; class Magnoliopsida; order Asparagales; family Iridaceae; genus Iris; species Iris pallida. Next base: position 10,116 of record JANAVB010041572.1, read on the forward strand.
CAATATCAAACATACACTCGCACATATCCTCTATCAATCTCACTTCTCTCTACTAATCACACATATCCTTATCTCATTCAAACACACACACTATACTAACATATATTACCTAACAATAATATATATATGTACTACATCATACATATTCTTGACCACCTATGATACCTATATTCACATGATATCCTTACTACATAGGCTCATAGGATACACAAAATGTCCATATCGTATAGTCAGTTTTCTACTTAAAATCAATACTGCACCTATTAGACCTATTCACTAAATTCTAGGATTAAAGTATGTCGTAGCCCTTCATATTAGCTTTTCGAAACTTCAAACGGATCATATTTTCGTGTCCGAAAGCTCCCGGAATCGAGAAAACATCGAAACGTGTTTGTCTTTCGGACAGCTGACGCTCAAACAGTTTTACAGAAAGTTTTAGAATGAATTAGGACTATTAATATATATATATTTGGAAAGCTAACTTCGATACGATTTTTAAAAAAATGGTAGATTAATCGGAGTCTTGAGCTAGGAGTTATGGCATTTCTAAGTTGTTCTGGGTACTAAAAATGTGGATAAAAATTACGACAAATTTAGGTTATTTTGGACAAAAGAAACACATACTAACTATATTATCTAGGTTACTAACTAGATTATCTAACTCACTAACTTAACACTAACTGTAATGCCCATAGTTCGTATTACGTATTTTGGCATACGTGTACGTATTTTGACTCATATTGCATATCTCATTGCATGGTTTATTTTAGCATTTCATTTGCTTGGTTTGGGTTCGGTTGGGTTCGGTCCGGTTGGGTTTGGGTTGGGTTAGTATGCAAATCCCTACCTACCACCATCCTCCATTTATTAACCCAACAACCCTTCTCTCTTCTCATTCATTTCCATTTACTACTCTTCTTCTTCTTCATTTCTCCACCGACCACCCGCTGTAGCTCCCCTTCCCCAAAATTTTGAAAATATTTTTTTATTATTTTATTTATTTAATTTAAATGGTGATTTTAAATTTGTTTTATAAATAATTATTTAGTTAATTATTACGGTAGACGATTTTAGCCATGATTGAGATTTGGAGTACAAGACGACTAGGAATCATGGCACGGATAGTGCAGTGGCGTGCCTTGACTAGTATATTAGCCAGACCAAAGAAGACCGAGCCATAGTGATGTCCTAACTAGAAAAACCAGGCCAAGTTGTGACTTAACCCTATAGAACGTTTTAATTACTTATTAATTATATTATTGACTTGTAGAAAACCCGTTTGTGTCTATTTAGCCCGAGCGGGCCCGAACCGAATCCAAGCCTATGTGGACATGTAGTTGGGACCAAATACGGCCATGTAGACATGTTTGGTAAATACAAATATTGTGTATATATATATATTTAGGATTGGCAATTATTTTATAAATATTTATTATATGGAAGATTTTAGGTATTATTAATATTAAATAGCATTTATAATATTGTACTAGTTTCTAGAGCCAAATAAATGGTGTGGTTAATGAGTCCTCTGAAATATACTATTGGTTTAATTTCAGTGATTATTAGGATTATTATTTTTAATAATATTGATGTCATTATTAAACAATACTATTTTATTATTATTGATTATAGGTGTGTGGATATATATATGCATATATACAAATATTCGTATATATGTATATGTACGTATATAAATATACATATACATGTATATATATATATATATATATATATATATATATATATATATATATATATATATATATATATATATATATATATTGCTTTAGATATAGAGATATGAATAAATACATATATATATATATATATATATATATATATATTTTTTTTTTTTTATATATATATATATATATATATATATATATATATATATATATATATATATATATATATATATATATATATATATGAATACGTGTATAAGTGTAAATATGTATATAATATATATATGTGTGTATGTATATATATGTATATATATATATAATATATGTGTGTACGTATACGTATACATAAATATATACATAAGTGTATGTGAATGTGTATATAAATATATTATCTTGTATATATGTGTGCTTATATACAAATATATTTTATGAATAGATATATATATATATATATATATATATATATATATATATATATAAATATTATATAGGTGTTATGTATAAATAAATATATGTGTACATGAGTGTATATATATATGTATATGTACATAGGTAATTACATATATATGTAAATGCATATATAATAATAGAAAATAGAAAACCAAACAAAAGAAAAGGAATATAAGAAGCAGCCCAGGGTTTCCCCCCCCCCCAAGCCGAGCCCACCGCAGGCCCACGAACCCAAGCCCGGGCATCCCAACGTTGAGCAGCAGCATACCGAGCTCAATGAGCCACACCCCCCGAGCTAACAAAGCAGCCACGCCCATCTCCTTAAATTCTCCACAAAGCAACTCGAGCTAGCCCACAGCTAAGTCCCCAGGCCGATCCCATGTACAATCGAACACCCGAGCCCTGCTTCGTTCCTCGGCGTATATAAACACGTGCACATACACAGAAGGGATGTCGAAACCCTAATCACGAGCGCCACCACCACGACCTGGCGCACCCCCACCGAGCGTGTGCCGTCGCACGTCGCCGGCGGCAGGCCGGTCCTCAGCCACGCCTACGTACGAAGGTGACAGCAGCAGCGAGCCGACGGGCCGACTTTACAACAAATTTGCCGTTTCCTCACTCGATCATTCTTCGAGCCGTCTGCTCTGGTACGATCACAACTTTACCCACTTCGTTAACCTTTAGATCAATTAAATTAAATTGCATCATGTGCGAAGGAATCGAAACCCGAAGATCGACGAAAAACTATTTCGTAAATAGCGAAACAGGGCAGTTCATACCCCAACTTGGAAGGCCACTCACTTCCAACCTTCTGACAGTTTTCAAAAAATATTTGAACACAGTTTTAGTCAACATATACGGCAGTAAAACCTTTTTTTATGGAACCTGATTTCATTGGGTAGATTAAAAGTTATTTGATTCTAAAGTTTAGAAAAAAAACCCGTTTTCAAAAATTAGAAAATCCATCCACGCGACGTGCGTCCCGCCAAACCGGGCGACGTGGTCGCGCACCGTAAGCATCGAAAGGTGCGTAACGGCTTTGTGGTCGTGTGGGCTTTGACGGAATTCAAATTGGTCGCGTGTGCGCGACGAATTTGATACGTATCCGTCAAAATTCACTGTATCGTGAACTTTGCAAATTCTCCAATTACTTTGTGCACGCTCGTCAGATCAAGATGAACTTGTGCCAACAAGACCGTATCATTTTTCTGGTCCTGTATGCCAAGTTTGGTCCGATTTTGAGGCCGTTGATAAAATCACCGTTTTGCGAGCCCCACGGTCCCACTCAACGGGTGATTTCGTGCACGGCCTGCCGAAATCCAACTCTGGACATACGGTTGGGTTCGTATAGACATGTAGTTTGACGACTTTAGAGACCATTGACTCTGGCATGCTTTTCGGTGCAAAGCGGGTCCAACGGCGGACACCGTTTTTGCCCAAAATTACCGTTTTGCCCATGTGTCCAGAATTGGACTTAAAGACAGGCAATCCTAGCTAATTTGACTATTCTGAGAATGTTGGCGATGTCTGTTTCAGCTTTTGGAGACAGTTGTGACGACTTGAACTTTCTGACTTGTGATTGGCGATACATTGTTGGTTCTCCGTGCAACCTCCGGGCAAGTATACCTTGCCGAACATATACAGTATTTACATGGTTTTTCCTATTTATTGTATTCCTTTTCATATTATCACATGATTACATATTGTGATTGATTCGTCCTTGATTGCTTTACTTGTTCTAGATTACGTGCACGTATAGGATGTTTGACATTGTTAGAATATTGGTCTCTTGGTGTTACCCTTTCTCGTGATTGAGTTGTTAGTTTCTATATCTGTCCTTGACCATTCTCGGCTGGGAGTATCTTGCATTGTACTACAGTAGAGACATACTATAGCTTGGGAGTATCTTACATTGTACTACGATCTATAGCTGATTCTTTATCTTGATTGACTTGACTTGAGACATGCCATGGATTGGGAGTATCTTACATTGTACTACGACCTATAGCATATATTGATTGATTGATTGACTTGACTTACGACACTATAAATTGGGAGTATCTCGCATTGTACTACGATTTATAGGAGTCTACTTGACTTGTATCCTTAGGAGAGGAGATCGATACTAGAATTGGCTAATCTTGACTGGGATTATCTTGCATTATATTACAGTCAAAATCTACTATAGATTGGGAGTATCTTGTATTGTACTACAAGCTATAGAGGTTAATCGATTGATTGGTAGCCAAGTCTAGTATTACATTTCCTCACGACTCGTCGTCCTTAGATGTACTTCTTGCAGTGTTCTTATCCTCCATACATGTTATTTACTGTCATATTAGTAGGCATGTTTTATGTATTTTGCTAGTCCTCTGAGGACCTGATGATCTCTTCAGGTAGCTGATTGTACGGAGTTAGTTAGCTGAGCATGTGGTAGTTGACTTCATCTGCATGATTCAGGTATTTTGTTAGTGATATTGATTTATTATCTTTCTCGTGCTTTTATGATATATTCTGCTCATCAGCTTAGCTTTATGGACTCACATTATTCTTGGAGTCTAATCGGACATATATGCTAGTGGGCTGCAGACCACGACCCATACTTGTTCATTCTTGCTTTATATGATTCTTGTGGATTGAGATATAGTTTAGATTAGATATGATACCCATGACCTTGACAGCTTATATGTACTCGAGTCGGGCTGGAGTCCGCTCGATACGTAGCTGGCATGCTCACGAGCTCGCGTCCCAAAAAGCGGGTACGGGTCGTGACACCCGCAGTAGACAAGTGCAACTTGCTTCATGGAGGAACTCAATTTTGTTGTTCCATTGTCTTCCTCACGAGATTCTAAGACACCTTAGTACTTTGCATTTTTAATTTCTGTGGTTCATTTCATGTAGATCTAACTTTTAGTATTTTTGATCTTCATAGTTTTGATCTACTGAACTTGGTTGTTTTCAAAAATGGAGAGTTCCATGTAGTGGGAATTTCGATGTTACACAAGTTTGGCATTTGAATGGCTGGATTTCACCAAGTCTTGACCGAGATGGGGCATTTCTTGAGCTCTTGAGCTTTTACGCCTGCTTGTCATGGCCTTGGAGAGAAGATGAAGTTTTTACGCATACGTTCTTACGTGCTAGCGTAGTATTTAGTTTTACGCCCACGTTTTACGTGCCAGCGTATCATTTATCCTCTTTACGCACATGTTTCACGTGCCCGCGTATTAATTAACCTTTACGCACACGTTCTCACGTGATCGCGTAATCTATTCTACACAGAGCTGAGCCGAGCTCTACGCAGAGGCTAGACTCCCGCTCGCGTAGAGGGTTCGCCCGCGTAGAGTCTCGCCCGCATGCGGCTTTGCTGGCGTAAAGCGGTTGCTCGCGTAGAATCCCACCCACCTGCTCTCTTGCTCGCGTAGAGCTGCCTATCCTTAGGTCTTGCCCGCGTAGAACTGTTTTACGCTCAGGGTCTATTTGGCCCGGCGTAGTCTTGTCGTATAGAGACTTTGAGTCCCTATGGCGTACCCCGTTGCCCGTTTATATTCTTACGCCTTTTGTCATGAACTTGATAATCACGAATTTATTTAATATGTTTGGAATGGTAATTATACACGGTATGGTATGAAGTAAACATGATATGACATGATATGACAAGCAAGCATGATGGAAACTATTGAATGCTGTTGCGACGGCTAGCATGACATGACAAAAATGAATGGCCAGGACACCGGTTGACGATTGTGTTTGTACAAATGAACCAGTACTGTCTCGTATTATGTCTAGGACAGGGACCCCTGAGTACCATGGTCAGGGGTACCTACTGAAATTGACTAAGGCTAATAACTAGAATAATCCAGTAGTCATGAAGAGATTTCTCAGCTACAGGCAATCCCGTTATTTGGGCGCCCCACCTGGGATCTGTAGCCTGCCGTCAAGTATGGCACGTTTCCAGCACACTGTCATGTGTTGCACCCTTCAAGCTACCTAAGGGTACATGTATTTCCTGGACGATGTACCCACATGAATTCAACCCCTAATTGCATTCGGATAGCCTGGATGATCTGCAGGGCTTGTGGCTGTGGAACAATCTCATTATATCTTGCTAGTAATTAGGCCTGTGATAATCCTAGTTAGTTAAAGTATCAAGCCGTACTCATTTGCTTGGCCGTAATTGATTGGATGGAGTCTAACCCAGTCTAGTCTCATCATGATTCTGTACAAGAAGATTACATGACCTGATTGCTTATGCTTTTACTTTATCAATAAATGGTGGAAAACCAAGTTCCGTTCAGACGAAGGGTTACAATCCCGGTCCTTGTTTGGTTTAAGGGTTGTAACTTGGTTATTTGAATAGTCCCATGGTTATCTTATCGTATATCATCCTAATTTTCTAAACTTTTATTACATAATTATGTTTTGTGCTAATTGTTGGTTTTAGTTCTTAAGTGAAGCCTCCTTTGTGGCACTTGCTCTTTCTGGGATCTGACCCAGCTGGTTTTGTTTGGCCAGATACCGGGGCAGCTCCAGAGGATCTTCCTACCCTCCAGCCAGATGGTGACCACCAGGCGTAACCCTAGCAACGAGTGGGTTTTATTTTGCTCTTCCACTCTATTGTAAAAATATTCTTTTGAGGCGTTTAGCTGACGAGCACGTGTTAGCTCGATTGCACTTTACTTCTGTCTGCCTACGGGCTGTAGCATGATGAACAAATCCTAGGGTTGATCATGTATGACTGAAACTCTTGCTAGTCTCCGCATTTTGTACGACTAGCTTCCTGATCATCCAAATATGTAATGTATGGGATGCCTTACTATTGTATATTTGGTGCTCTGACATCTTGTAACTGCTATTACTTGCTTGAGATTGAGACAATAGGCTTGTTCATGACCATAAGAGACTGATGGCTTGTAGTTAAACCCTCATGTATCTAGACAGCCGTGACCGTATAGCGAGGTAGGTTGCACTTCAATATACGTAGCTGGCTGTGTCCGCCCCCGCTCTCCAGTATTCTGGTTCTGGGGCGTTACACTAACACACCCATAATCTATCACATGCACACAAGACACATATCAATATATATATACAAAAACTCCCAAATCAGTCCACATCCATAAATATAACAATATTTGATATTTTTACATAAAAATGGGGCCTGTAGGCCATAATACATAGATTCAAACATTGGTATTCAAATGAGAACAAACCTAAACATCCTAACCATGGTTAATCTACTCTCTAACGCATGAAAATCTGAAATTAGAAGACAAATAAGCTTATGGGGCAAAAACACAAACTATCCCAAACTCCTAAAGAGGACTCAAAAGAGCCTCTAAAATATTCCTAATGGTGGTTCATGCATGGGGTGGTTCCTATAGGTTCAAAACTAACAAATATGCAAGAAAAGATAAAATAGAGAAGCTTTAGAGAGAGATACCTATTAGGAGTTGATTCCCAATGAACAACCCAAAGGATACGAATCCGACACGGACTCTTCTAGCAAATGGACACCCCTCCTTGCTCTTGGTTCCACAATTCTTGCAGCTCCCCCTCCTTGCAAGAATGAAAGAATTTGGTGGAGAAAAGAGAATATTTGAGAGATGAATCAATGGGATTTGCTCTCAAGATTGGGAAGAACACTAAAATGGGAATGGAGGCTACTTTGCAAATAAAAGGAGATAGAACTCTCTCTTGGCTGCCATAAGGGTTAGGTTTGGGCCAATAGGAAATGTCTAATATGCCCCTAATAGGTTCCCTTTAGTTAATCTAAGTCATGCAAAGGTTTGGGGTAAACTTGTCATGTGGGTTTAGTCTAAATGCACTAGCCTAATGAGATGAGTTTGTGGGCCATGTCTATTTAATCTTTGGGTTCCGACTAGAGTCTAAACTACCCGGACCACTAACATAACTCAAAAGACGAAACTCCAACCCGACTAAACAAATCCCCAAAATACAATAATAATAAATTAATATTTACAAAAATATAGGAATATGAAAAATGAAAAATTTACCCTCATTTTTGAAAACAGTTACATTACCCTCAATAACACTCACTAATACTAAATTGATATGCTACACCTATCACTTATTACTCATCAATCATGATACATTCTGGACAATTGCACCCTCTAGGCACCCTTGGTACACAGTCACTAACTCCATAACTATACTGGACGCATGCTTGATACTATAGGATACCAACTGTTAACTATACTCTGACACATGTGTTATAACTATTGCTATAAATGGTACTATACTATGAGTTACTTCTAGGCTTATACATTGATACTTAATGCTCACATATCCAATAGAACCACTCACAGACTCACAAGCTATACTCCTGACAACCAACATGATACTCAATAACACAAACCTATCTGCAAGCTACCAAGCTACTACACTGTCCAAAGAACTTCGGAACTAATAAAATAAAATCCTATAAGGAATTGGATTAGAGGAAGTAAGGATATCTATATCCTGAGCTAATAAGGTAATAGAGATAAATTCTATTATAATCAAAATAGAATGACGGGGGTAATATGTTAAGAACTAATTTAAGATACAATCTGATAATCATATATGTCTATCCGTAATCATGTTACCCAGAATTCGTTCCACGCCAGTAAGCATAGCTATGATAACGATAGAGTCCATGAGTGAGTATATACTTCTATAATCATGTTATCTAAAATCCTCACCACGCCAACTGGTATGACTGCGAGAACTCTAAATTTTATAACTAATATAAATATATCCAAAGTCAGGCTCTATGTCTTCGTCATGCCAGCTAGTATGGTTATGATAAATTCTAGACCCCATAACCAAGCAGACATTTACCTTTCACACAGTCCTCATCAAATGTATCATCGAAAAGCGCTTAACTTAGTCCATAAATTCAACCGATACAAAATCAAAGTCAACAGCGAACTCCAATGATAAAATTCAATACCCAATGTAACACCCACTTTTCTAAAATAAGGTAATTTTGAACTTTTGTAAAAATTTATTATTTAATAAAAATTTATAATTTATGGGGATTTTTAATTAATTTAATACTATTTAAAATTGGTGAATTATAATTTTGATGTGTTAGCTAGTGAACCCTAGAACGGTTGAGCCTAGAGACTAACCATAACCATGGGGACCTAACCATGTGATTAGAATGACAATTTACAACTTTTTAGGCTAAGGGTATTTTGGTCATTTGTGACTTTTGAATTATTTAGGATTTTGATTGATTGATGAATTTTAGATTTTTAATAATATTTAAATTTATGTATTATGATTTTGGTCATTTTTTATATTTTAATATTTTGAGAATTTTTATATTTAATATTGATTTTACGGGATTTGTTTAGTCGGGTTTGAGTTTCGTTTCGTTCCGACTTGTGTTAGTGACCCGGGTAGCTTAGACTCTAGAAGGAACCCCAAGATTAGTTAGTCATGGCCCACAACCCTACTAATTAAGTTAGTAAGTTTAGACTAATCCCACTTGTTAGATTGGTTAAGTTAGAGGCTTAAATTTAACCATTTTGATCCCAAACTTGAACCTAACTTAAAATTAACCAAGAGGACTAGTTGAGACCTTATTGGGCTTTCCTCCAAGGCCCAAATAGGGTTTAATGGCAGCCACTATAGGTAGGTTAACCTCCCTTCCTTTTATTTCATTCCAGCTTGCATCTTTTCCTTCACAAAGTGTTCTTTCCCAAATTAGAGAGCTTCCCTCTTTGATTTGATCTCCAAATCCTTACATCCCTCCACCAAAACTTTCATCCAGCCTTCTCATACTAACAAGGGAGGGGCTAGCAATAATTTGGAGCAAAGTACAAGGAGGAGTATCCTTTTTGGAAGATCTTCGTGTCAGAGCCGTGTCCTTGGAGTATCATTGGGATTCCACTCCCAATAGGTAAAACTAACCCTCTAAATTGATTTTCTATGCATATTAGTTAGTTTTGAATCCATAGGATCCACCCCCATGCATGTACCCCTATTTAGATTCAAATTTGAGGCCATTTGGAGCTCTCTTGAGGATTTTAGATATGTGTCCTGTGTCCTACTTGATAGATCCCAAATTAGGACACTCCATGTGTATGTATGTATGCTAATAGTTGAAATAGATATTTAAATTCAGTTTAGAATGGTTAGAGGAGGATTGATCTTAGTTAGGATGGCTAGAATGAGTTTCATTTGGATACCTATGTTGGTATCCAAGTATCTTGGCCTACATGTGTTTCTTTTGTCCCAAAAAACTCAAATTCGTCATAATATTCATCCATATTTTTATAACCAAAGCAACTTAGAAATGTCGTAACTTTTAGCTTAGAACTCCGATTAATCTCTCGTTTATTTTAAAACAACCCGTATCGAAGTTAGCTTTCCAATATATATATATATTATAGGTCAAATACATCCTAGAACTTTCTGTAGAACTGTTTGAGTGTCAGCTGTCCGAAAGACGAATGCTTTTGGTGTTTTTACGATTTCGGGAGCTTCCGAACACAAAAATGCGATCCGTTTAAAGTTTCGAAAAGCTAACACAAAGGGCTATGATAGACTTTAATCCTAGAATTTATTGAAGGCCAATTGGTACAGTATTGGTTTTAAGTAGAAGAGTGACTATACTACATAGGCATTTTGTGTAACCTATGAGCCTATGTATATAGATATTAAATAAATGTAGAGTATGTAATGCATGATAAGTTAGATGAATGAAATGATTATATATGAATGTATCCTCTTTACATTAATGTACATATATGGTTGAATACAAGCATGTAGGAATGCTCAATGTAATGTAATGTATTCACATATTTTGAGTTAAATATATGAGTTTGTATGCATATATTATGTATGCATGTATGCAAGAATGAATGTAATGTAATGTAGAGTATGCATATGATATAATATATGCAAGTATATATGTATTCAAATATGTATGTATGTATCTAGTATGTATGTATGTATATATGTATAGGTGCATGAATGAATGCAAGTATGCATATAATTGCATGTAGGCATGTATGCAATGTATGTATTATACATGATATGATGTATGCATATATGTAGTAAGTATGTATGTATGCATTTCATAAACTGAGTTAACCTATAACCTTTACACACATGCATTCACACCCTTGACACCATGTATCCCATGTCACATACACCTACCTATCACTAAATCTTAGAACATTAACACATATCCTTTCACACACATGCCAAACACACACACAAACAAAATCACTTACTCTTTTACCTCTCCTTCTCTCTCTCTCTCTTTCCTCCTCTCTCTCTCTCTCTCTCTCTCTATATATATATATATATATATATATATATATATATATATATAGCGTTCCTATATATATCATATATATGAATATGTGAATGAATAATATATACATTATGACTAAGTTTGTGTGCCTTGTTAGCTTATGGTTTAGTTTTGTGCTTGGTTTAGCAGTGACTTAGGCTATGAGTTATTAGCTATCTTGGATACTTGATTTGCATAGACTTAGTTTGTTTAGACCTAGAATTGACTAACCTAGACTAGTTGACTATTGTTGACCCAACCCTCGCTAGTTTGACCATAGTTGACTAGAGTTGACCTATTTTGACTTTAAAGTTGACCAGAGTTGACTTTGACCTAGATGACTTAGACTCGTATAGATTCCATTATAATTTTAATTACCATATAAATTAAACTCTTATAACCTGTGTTGCTCTAACTAGGACTCTGTGACTCCAGTTGGCCATCTTTTCATACAGTTGTTCAGGTATCAGGCGAGTTCATTCTCTGATCATTTCATACTTGTTAGGACTTATTCTACTCTAGACTACTTTACTTGATGCTGTCACGTTGGTAACACGGATTGGTACTATATGGATCTTTTTATGAGATGTTATCCCTCGGGAGCATCGGGTACTTCATGTCATGTGTTTCACTTACATCATGTACTCTCATGCTTCTACTATCATGAATCTGCTTGTGACTCATGTACCCTCATGAATCACAGAGCCTTCACGAATCAAATTCATGAATCACTCATTACGAGTCAGTAGTGTAATCATGAATCTTAACATAACTTGAAATCCTTGTGTATTAATTAGGGATGGGAGAGTAGAAATAGTCATGTGAATAATCCCAAGTAGCGTAATTATGAATCAATTCTGTAGTGTAATCATGAATCATTCCCAACCATTCACATGTCTATCTTGTACTCTGATTCACTAGTCACTTACACTTCCTTACTTATAGTAGATATTTTCAGTTACAACTATCTCTCTTACTTTATGTACATTTCTTTACAGCATTTATGTATCTTATTCTATTGTTAGATTTATATTCCTGTCATGATATAAACTGTTGAGATGTATTGTTCTTACTCCTGTCCTGATGGACCTGTTGAAAATATTACAGGTAACCTAGAGATTCACAGCTAGCCTAGAGAACCAGTAGAGCTTGGAGTAGATTACTAGTTTATGGTTTAGTTTCTCTTTTAGAACTTGTTTTGTAATAAGTGGTATCTTGAGATTGTTGCGATGTTATTTGGGAGTTTATTTAAGTTGTTATTGTTTTGAGTTTTATATAGTTGTTAGCTCATGTGTTATCTTATGGTATCCTATACTTGTCCTCCATTCGGGGTTGAGGTTATGACAGGTACATTATATAAATGTGTGAGTTGTTGATTAGATAGTGACCTAGAACAGCGTTCTACCGCTGACACTGCGGCGCAGGCTGGACGTACCTACTTCTCGTGCCCCTATACTGGGTGCGGGTCGTGACAACCAACAAGAATAAAATTCAACATAAACAAGAAAGAATAGACGGAGATAAGTGGAAACAGTCTCCGAGATAGATTTTAAAGTGAGATTCTCAGAGATCGTCCCAAGAATCTCTTAAGGAGTCCTAATTGTGATTGAGTACTCTCTCATCCTAATGTCCTATTTTTTATATCCTATCGCAGGCTCGCAGTAGTAAACTAAGCTGTTGCACTACCACGACATCACTCTAATTACGAAACCTGGCCTATATAGGCCACCACTAAAAATGTATCACGACCCACACCCGGTGTAGGGGCACGAGTGCGTGACAGCGCCCAGTCTACGCCACAGCATCGGTGGTAGAACACTGTCTAGGTCTATCTAACTAACTAACAATTATAAATATTATAACATGTCGAGATAGTCAATTCCAAACGGAGGACAAGTAATGACAATATTCATACTCAATCACAATACTCTACGAAGGATAAATGATACAAAAGATAAAGACAACATGATATCAATGTCCAAAAAGTCTAACATAAAAATAGTACAAGTCCAGGAAGTCTAAGAGTCAACAATCTCAAATACAAGTCTCTAAATAATAAACATGCCAGAGTTGTCAACTGGAGACAAAGTTTAATACAAATCTAGTCTACTGAATCGCTAAGAAAGTTTCTTCGGCCGAGACTAGACCCTCCTGAACCAGAGTCATCCGATCTATACCTACTACATCTGAAGGGCCGTAATAAGTGGGCACTCGTCCTCCGCATCGTCTGAAAATTAATCCTATCAGGATTGGAGGAAAGTACATTTCTAATAATAGTTCCAGTAAAATGATAAAGACTATGTAGCAGTAAATAGAGAATATACAAGGTAATGTGACATGTACATGAGCATAGTAAGACGTATGTAAAATTGTAATGATGTAAAATAAGAGAACAGGATATCATGTACAAGAATCAAGAACAATACTATCTATGTGAGTGAGCAATAGTTTCAACATGTGGTCAGCTTAGAAACTTGACACAAGAGTTTATGGCCTGGTTAATCATAAGTGCGGTGTATAATTAACACTATTCAGGTTCAAGACTTGATGCAAGGAGGATATTGATTACATATCTAAGCTAATACTCTCCCCCCCGACTAGTATAGTGGATCCAACCATGACATATTATGACACAGAATTCTCTGAGAAGGTAGCGAGCCTTCGTAGGAATTGGCGTCCATACAATGCATAAAGTAACAACAAGGCTTGTACAAGATACACCAAGATATACAAAGAATAACATCTCATGACGGAATTCAGATAATACCAATCCGTGTAACCAATGTGTCAAAAAATTATGTATATCTATACTAAATATAAGAAACATAGAAAATATCATAAAATAGGAAATTATCAGAGAATGTACAGATCTAATGTGAAGTATCAACGACGTCTTATATGGTGCCTCGAAAACCTAAATATAGAATATTATATCAATATCAAGTCTGGAAATAAAACACGTCAAACTAGTCCATTGCTAGGTCATAAAGTCAATTCTAGGTCATAGATGTCAAACTAGGAAATACCTTGCTTCTATGGTCAAACTAGGTCAAATATAGTTAACACAATGAAACAAAGTTATTTCCTAGTTTATAGGTTGTTTTACCTAATTACAAGGTTTATAAAGTTATAATTGGTCTTAACTAGTCACTATTTGATTTTTAGGTACTAACTAGGTCAAACTAATCATTACTAGTTAATAGTAGGTTTCTAGGCTATACTAATAAGTTTCTAGCATATTACCCTAATATATACTTCTATCTATAATTTCTAGTAATACCTTGGTCTATAGCTATTTACCTTATCTTCTATAACGATATCTTAACATGTAAACATATTTATTTAATACCTTAGCCCATATCTCAAATATCTTTAACTATTAGTTAATATCTTAGATCTAGGGTCAATACCTTAGGTAAACTAGATTTTCTAGTCAATGCTAGTCAATACCTTGTTTCTAGGTCCATACCTTGAAGGTATTAGCCATACTAGCTAATATTACTAAGTATCAATACATATGTATTACATCTCTACAAGTTACCTATTATCTAGGATTACCTTAGCCAATTTATAATTTATATATCCATGGATGTACCAAATGCCTATTACATATACCATTACCTTTACCTATCCATAACGTATACCAAATGCCATTTACCCATATCTAAATATTTATCCTTTACCTATATAATATACTATATCCATATATCCTACTATAGACCCAAACCGCTAACCATTTACCCATTACTATACCCTTACATATGTTTGTCTTCACTTACCTATGGTGTTAGGTTACTTCCTTACTCATATATATATATATATATATATATATATATATATATATATATATATATATATATGAAAAAAATTTAATACATCCCATGTAAAAATTTGCATCGATACATCCCAATCTGAATAATTGGATGTTGATCCAATGGTTCAGATTAAAGCCAAAGTCAAAGTAACAGGTAAAGTCCAAATTAAGTAAACACCTTTCACAAATTTAATGCATTTTAATACAATTGTTTGGGATGTATTGATACATCCCATGTATTGTAGAAGGACCCATATATATATATATATATATATATATATATATATATATATAATATATATATATATATATATATATATATATATATATATATATATATATATATATATATCATACATGTCATAGTATACCAAGATACCTATATAATCCATATGGTATAATATATCTCTTATACTATACGTATAAATATATATCTATATCCCTATATATCCTATAATATTGGTATTTATATGATACCTATATAAAATACATATATGATATTGTACCCATACTATTCTATACATACCCATGACTTACCTTGCTACTAAGATATATACATTTACCCTTAGAATTACTTTAACTACCTATACATATACATATACATATACAATATATACTATATAGATAAAAAAAAAAAAATATATATATATATACATATATAGATAGCATATCCTTAGGATACCATGTTCTACCAAATACTTGACATACCCTATACCATGATATGTCAAGATAACTTAATTCATTAAGTATCCCATATTTTACACCATACTTTGGCTACCTTACCGATACCCTATGTAGCATAACATGTATTCTAGTATCTTATTTCTATATGTACATATGCCTATAGAGATCTACCTTTGATCTTTGATAAGTATATGCATAAATATGTATCATAGGTTACCTATAATTTATACCAATATACCTATAGCATCACCCTATGACATGTATACCTATAGATTATAGGAATAGTTTACATATATACCTATATATCAATATACCCTTCTATTCCATTCCCTATCAAAATTATCCTATGACTCTATGCTTATCATATCCTACCAATCATACACACATGGACTCACTCATCCTACTCTTGGCACTTGATATGTTGGTATTATCTATTACCTAGTTCTAATACCCAATATCTTAATATTGGCCAATACATTATCCTCCTAGATACTTATCCAACTAGCTCTAATACTATACTTGAAACCAAATAGGGTACCTTACTCAAGTCCTAATACTCACTTATCCTTACTCGTGATACTTGAATTTCATGATACCAATATCCTTATGGTACCCAAGTATCACACTAATACCTTGTCCAAAACTTTAATACCTTAACACATAACTTATATATACTTGGCTCACTAGATAACCACTTGTATCAACACTACACACACTAACTAACACATATACCTAAAATAATATATATATACTATATCATACATATACTTGACAACCTATGATATCTACTACTTGATATCCATACTACATAGGCTCATAGGATACACAAATGCCTATGTCGTATAGTCAGTTTTTTACTTGAAATCAATACTGTACCTATTAGACCTACTATAAATTCTAGAATTAAAGTATGTCATAGCCCTTCATATCAGCTTTTCGAAACTTCATGCGGATCGCATTTTCGTGTCCGAAAGCTCCCGAAATTGCGAAAAGGCCGAAATGCGTTCGTCTTTCGGACACCTGACATCAAATAGTTTTATAGAAAGTTCTAGAATAAATTTGGCCGATTAATATATATTTGGAAAGCTAACTTCGATACTGTTCTTTTAAAAAAGGGATAATAATCGGAGTTCTGAGTTAGGAGTTATGGCATTTCTAAGTTGTTATTGTTACTAAAATGAGGATGAACACTATAACGAATTTAGATTATTTTGGACAAAAGAACACATGTATACACTAAAATCTAATCGTACGTATCATGAGATACCTTGACAACACCAGTATCCTATTTAGGACACGTACCCAAAATTTCAACTCAAAAAGGATACGAAAAATCCCTTTGGGATACGTATCGAACACTTGGTGGTCACAAATTCATAATAAATAGAAATTGAGCATAGAAATCATATTACTCATGATAAAAATCTAGATCTA
>JANAVB010041573.1:0-27500 GCA_029216955.1 Iris pallida
GCCGATGACAATCTGTTCCTTCTGAACGGATGATCTTTTGGCAGAAATTGCCGATGACAATCAAAGAAGCACGATTTTCCTCCGTGTTTCAAGCGGAAAGCCTTACTACGGTCCATGCAATACGGACATGAGAGACGGCCATGAGTGCTCCATCCAGACAACATTCTATAGGCCGGAAAGTCGTTGATGGTCCACATAAGGGTTGCCTTCATCTGAAAATTCTGCTTCCTGGAAACATCGTACGTGTTAGCGCCTACTTCCCATAACTGATTCAACTCATCTATCAAAGGCTGTAAGTACACGTCAATGTTCCTCTCGGGATTGTTTGGACCAGGAATTATAACGGTTAGAAACATGTACTGAGTCTTCATACACATCCAAGGCGGTAGGTTATACGGAGTGACAATCACAGGCCAGCACGAATACTGGGATCCCGAAAGACCAAAAGAAGTAAAACCGTCAGAAGATAGTCCCAACCTGACATTACGCGGATCTGAAGCAAAATCGAAATACACTCGATCAAAGTGCTTCCACGCTTCTCCATCGGATGGGTGATCCAACACTCTTCAATCTGTTCTCGCATGTGCCAAACATATTTTCGGCCGTCTCTTTCACCATAAATAATTTTGCAATCGTGGCGTTAAAGGCAAGTAGTACATTGAATCGGTCGGTCTTCTTGCATAGGTAGACCTTCCTGTACTAGTTATCTTATAGCGATCAGTACCACAAAATCTACACACATCTGCGTCCTTGTCGTCTTTGTAGTACAGCATGCACCCATTGCGACAGGAATCGATTTTCTTGTATCCCATCCAGAGCGATCTCACCATCCTCTTAGACCGGTAGAAGTCTTTAGGAAACTTAGCACCCGCCGGTAAGATCTCTATAATCAACTCAACACTCGGTTGTAGCATTCTTGCGACATGTTAAAATCTGACTTAATGCTCAACAGTCTTGTAACCACCTCCAATGGTGAATGATCCTCACAACCAGGATACAATGGAGTCCTTGCATTCTCCAGCAACTCCATGAACTGTGCAGCATCGGCGTTCGGTGCCTCCTCACGTGCATCATGAACGAAACTAGGCCCCGCAGCGTCGAAAACCATGTTCACGCACCCGTCGTCGTATGCATGATTATATGAAACAAAATTAGGTCCCGCATGCATATATGGCTCAACATAAGGCTTCGGCTCTGATGTTAAAGACACAAGTTCTCCGTGTACGGTCCATGATAGTAATTAGGCGTGAAACCCCTCGAGTACAAATGATATGTCACTTCCACTTCTGGATAATATTTTACGTTATGACATTTTACACACGAACACTTAATTTTGGTGCCGTCCATGTACTGAGGGAACGCCTTAGCAAACTGCAGGAACTGCTCTACTTCCGCTTTGTATTCATCCCGCACACCACACATATCATCAGGACGATGATTGTACATCCATGAACGATTCCGCAAGTAGTAATTCATATCCATTTGGAAATAATTCTGCAAAGATGGACACACATTATCCAACAGGCACAAATTCGTATATTATGTCTTATTAGGGACACACATTAGTAGCGGACAGTTACTAATATCAATGATATGCAATCTAGGTCAAACTAGGTTGTACTAAGTCAAACAAAGTCAAACAAGGTCAACCTAAGTCAAACAAAGTCAAACAATGTCAAAGTAGGTCAAGGGTTGACCTATAGTTGACTTTGTCAACTCTTAGTCCAATCTAAGTCAAATCCTATTTCTAGTCATTACCTACCAAGGTACCGTTTACCTTATCGCTATTGGTATCCCAATACCAATACCTTAAGTTGGTACCTTTTACCTTATCGCTATTGGTACCCTTTACCTTATCGTTATTGGTACCCTTTACCTTATCGTTATTGGTTAATAGTCAATTCAATTTCAGTTATTCAAGGGAATCAGTTGACACATTCAGTGGATTTATCTCAGGAATAGAAAAAATCTCAGTCCTATTTACAGTTTAAGAAAAATAAAATCTACAAGGACTGTTACTCAATAGACCACCTGTTGACTGATACAAGAATACCTATCATCAAAAGCCCCAAACTCGAGCCACACTCCAGACACTGACCCATTTGTGAAAATAGGACTGAACCTGTGTGGCATGGACTGATGCATGGTCGGTAGGTGACTAGACACTTGATGTTAGGGACTGATACTCAAGTATTTAGTCAAGTGACCTCAGGAACTGAACTCATATTCAAAAGGGGACTGAACTAACCAATAAGCAATTTGGGGGCTGAATAATTGATTCAAAACTGATTTAAGGACAGGCTGGACATCTAAGTTTATAACTAATGTCGATGTGCAAGGGTGGAATGAACTAAAAAGGTAATCCTTCAACCAAAAATACCTAATCTATATGTCAGTCATGGGACTGAACAACTGAATACAAGACAAATAATAGGACTGGAACTAAATAAATGCCTGGACTGATATGAAGAGATAATATGGACTGCAATATGCCAAGCAAGACTGATACACATAGTTGATACCAAATGGATATGGGACTGAACATTACACTGTGGTAGTCCCCCAAACTGGACTGTACAGTGGTAAATGCTAACATGTGGATCAAATGTGGACTGTTCAAAGCTCACTGACTGAACAAAGCTAAGGGACTGAATCGATATAAAGGCAATGGACTGACCTACTAAGAGACTAACAATGTATACATTCACACTTACAAACTTGAGTCTATATATATATATATACAACGACTGGACAGTCATACATGGTTGATCACATATGGAATAAACAGCCCACACAAATACACACCCACAGTCCACTTAAACCATAAATCCCCCAATCAATATAACTACTTCTATTATACTCTTGTATGCTAGATTATCATACCAATGCTAAAGCTATAGCAAAGCACTCCTAAACTAAAGGTTAAAATTTGAATTTAGAGCATTGATGCTCTTTGAGTCATTTTGGCAAACAATTGGCGTGCATATCAATGTCTGTGTCTGTGTGTGTTGTGTGTGTGTGTGTCCATGTGTGTCTGTTCGTGTGGTGTTGTGTGTCCGTGTCCGTGTGTGTGTGTGTGTCCGTGGGAGAGGAGGAGGAGGAAGGATAGGAGTTAGGTTAGGGTTTACCTGAGGAAGAAGAGGAGGAGGTCGGATTGGGGGAGGAGGAGCTCGAGGAGGATCTCGAGGAGGAGGAGCTCGCCGGAGGGGGAGGGAGTCGCCGGGGGGGAGGGGGTCGCCGGGGGGGGAGGGTACTGACAGAGGGGGATGGAGTCACGGGGGGGGGCGGTGGGGGGGAAATTAAAATTTTCGGAGGTTTTCGAGTAAGAGTGAGGGGGAAAGAAGGCAGCGGCGTGCCCTAAGTAAAATAACTTAGCGACGTCACGTGTTGACGTCGCTAAACGTCGCAACATGGCGACATATACTTATAATATGTCGCTGAACGTCGCTATTCAGCGACGTAGTATACTCCTGTCGCAGAACGTCGCTAGCCAGCGACGTTTTGCGACGTTTATAAAGAAGTCGCTACTAGCAACGTAATTTCTTGCCGTCGCTACATTACGTCGCTATTTGATGATATTTTTAGTGTATATTACTAGACATGGATATATACCCAGAAACATCCTATTTGTCTAATCGTGTCTGATAGCAGTTGTACACTTCACGTGTGGAGTGCAGGATTTATCCCTTAACCGTTTACATGTCGAAAGTGATATTTCAACTCACTAGTTAGATGCAGTCTTGTTATATTATCGTTCTTTGTTTCAGTCGTGTATTACTGTTACTTCCTTGTCTATGTTACCATGCTCTCCTGCTTTTGCTCACATGTTTCATACCATGATTCTCTATTTATCCTTCCATCATGTATTTAAGTATTATTTATTGTTTTATAGATTTTGTTAATTATTGTAACTTCTGTAAGAATGTACTCATTCCCTTCATGACCGAAAAAAAAATTCAGATAATCGCCTGCTACATTACGCTTTGAACCGTTGGGAAAGACATGGGTATGTTGGAAGGCCAACCTAGAAGACTAGTTACATAGATTAGTTATTTTATTTTATTTTATGAGACTTATAAATTCTTTAAATATAAATCTTATAAATGTTATAATTAATGTAGCAATGTGAATGAACAATAAAGTTATATTTTTGTGATTTTGAGCGTTGTGGCTAGACAACATACTATCGCTGACACTGCGACGTAGGCTGGACTCGGTCACGCACTCGCATCGAAAAAGCGGGTGCAGATCGTGACAAGTTTTTTTGGTGGCCCATACAGGTCAATTTTCGTAAATTGTGCGAACTCGTGATAGTACTTAACTTTTCACAATTAGGGTTGATTTGATTTTTAGGAGGATGATAAGGACTATGAGTCCCTCATTCATTTTGACTGATGGGTAGTTAAGATTGCTAAGTAGACCATATGATTTAAGTATGAATTTATTGAATTCTAAACTCTATTGGATATTTGAGGAATTCTCCTATGAGGATACGTTATTTTATTTTGACATGATGGTAGGATCCAAGGTGGGTAGGCTATTCGCTGGGTAAATTAGGACTTCCTATGATTCAACTCCAATCTTGATCATTTGTGCAAATTTGTTGTGCCCTTTCTGAATACCATTGTCATATCATAGGATCCTAGCACCTTATCATGGACCATAAATAATTATTTTCCTAAGTGTCTATACTTTATTTCCATCCATTGACTTTTGAGCCTAACATGATTCGATTATCCATATAATTTTGGAGTCTGCTTTCTGAAATTCAAGAGATATATGATTACATTTCTCTTGTCTTTGATCATTTTCATCATAATCGATTGTATGATTTTCAAAACTGATATTTTTATTCAAGGATATATACTTACATTTTCTATCATGATCAACTTGTTGGAATTTCTATAAAAAAATCCTTTGAAATTCTTAGGGATATAGTTGGAATAATTTTGATGACTTACAATGGCAAGACAGCAGCGTACCGTTGCCACTTATTTGAATTAGGAAGACTGCGGGTTCACCGCAGCCAGCAGCGCACTGGCGTGGCATGATCCCTAAGTTGAAGTAATTTCGAGTAAGTGTAAGTTATCGGATGTATTAAAAATTATGTCCTAGTTGCCCTATTTTGACATTGAGTTATTATGTCAATATTGGATATAGTTAATAGAATATTCGATATCATATCATATTTGAGTCATGAAACTAGGGGCTTACTGCAGCCAGATGTACACTGGCGAGACATGAATTCTCGGTGAAATGACTTCAGATATGCATACGGTTTTCGAATACCATAGAGGCTATATTTTTGTATTGGCATATGACTAATGATTTTTCATGATCCACAAAATCTTGCACTCTCACTCCAAACTAAATTGATATCCTATTTATTATCATTATATTCTCAATAGACTGGTCGTTCATTCCTTCTAATCATTCCTATTTAAATTCTATTATTTAATTTTTCTTAGTAATCATTTAGAACCGATTATATTTTGATTCTATTGCACTAGATTCATTATCATACTTAGATTTTTGAATCTATGATCATGTCTAAATGATTTTGGTTTAGTAACGGATCGTGCCAAAAATTCTGATTGGATTATTCTTAATGACCTTTTGATCACGACTAGACTATTCGATTATATTTCGATCGTGCCAATTCGTGTACTTTTCTAGATTTTGATTTGTAATCGTGCCTAAATAATTTTTCTTAAATAGTTAATCAAGTTAATCGTGCCAACAAATTTGAAATTTGATCGTTCCTAAACGACTTTAATCGTGACTAAACTATTTGACTATAGTCATAGTCGTGCTTATGTTTCAAACTCTATTATTCCTAATGTTTAGATTTATTCCAGCCTTGATCACGTTTTTTAATCATATTCAAACTCGTGCTAAATTTTAATCTTGCTTGGATGACTTGCATGGTTAGCCTTGATCGTAACTACATCCTACTCGTATCAAAGTAATTAAATCCTGTTAGACTTTTTCTAACATTGATCTTTGATCATGTTTACATAATCACAGCTAGTGGTTAATCGTGCCTAATGATTTTTTTTAGCTAATCCTATTTTGCTTCTATCCTTAAGCATGCTTAGATCTTATATCGACTAGATCCTTTGACCATAAAAATTTGGCCCTATTTTGGTATTGCCTAAGCAATTGATCGTGTTAAATCGATTTCTTTGATCATCCATAAAGAAAATTTGATCATGACTCAATCATAATATATTTCCTGCCAAATGCATTTTTATTTGTTTATTATTTTGAGTTTATTCGCGATTACGCGCGTCTAATTTGTTCAGGAATCATATCATTCTCTTGATTATATCAATTGTCGTTCTTATTCATATCGATTGAAGTTTTGTTTCTTGATTTATTCTTGGTCGTACCTAATCATTCCCATTGAAATTTTGAGGATGAAATTTTTCTAAGGTGGGTAGATTTGTAAGCCCACTTCCCGATTTGTAAATCTTTATTTTTTAACTATTTATTTTATTTAAACATCATGATTAGAAATACTTTCTCTTGAAACGATTAAAGATTATTCGACTGTTATTTTTTATTTAAAAACTAAATTAAAATTTATAGTTAAAAATAATATTTAATTTTTCTAAAAACATATGTTCTCCAATTTTTATTATAAAATATGTTGTTCAATATTTTGTTTCTGAATAGTTGTAAAAGTTTCCATTCATGTTTAAATAAGATTTTGATTTTAAATAATATATATATATATATATATATATATATATATATATATACATATATATTTTTTTAAATTACTAGGATGACTAATTATTTAAAATAAGTTTTGAGTTACAATAATATGCTTTAAATTATTTTGATAGAAACTAATAATTTTAATTCTACTTTGTTACATTTTTGTTCAATGCTTACTATTATTTTTTGTCTATTCTATTTAAATTGGAGGACAAATTTATTTCTAAGGTAGGTAGATTTGTAATCCCTTTTTCCGGAATTTTGAAACATATATTTTATTATTTATTAGACTTAAGTTATTATTTTTGAAATTTTATAAATATTTTAATTAAATAGTTATTCTATAGAAGGCTTTAGTCATGTTAAGATTGGAGTACAAGATGACTAGAAATTTGGGCACGGGGAATACAGTCATGTGATTTGGCTAGTATATTAGCCATGCTATGGAAAGCCTGACCATAGCAGTGTCCCTACTAGAAAAACTAGTCAAAGTTATGACTTAACCGCTATAATCGATTTAATTATTTATTATCAGATTATTGACTTTTAGGAGATCCGATTATGCTAAACTAGTCAAACTGGACCCGAACCAAACCCAAGCCCATGCAGGCATGTAGTGTGTACAAAGACGTCCATGTAGGTATATATTTTATATTTATAATTTTGTATTTTATTTTAATTGTCTAATAATTATTTTCTAAAAATTGGTTATACAATATAAAGGTTATATGATTTTAAATGGATAATTAATTGTGAGAATGTGTTAATATATATCAAGAGAATTTCCTTAGCTGTTATATATATATATATATATATATATATATATATATATATATATATATATATATATATATATATATATATATATATATATATATATATATATAATTATTTTGTTTAGGTTATTCTCTAAATCTTTCTTGTATATAATATATGGTGTGTATATCTATATATATCATACATGCATATATATGTATAGATATATATATATATATTTTTTATATGTATAGATATATATATGTACTTATATGGAGATACTTATATATGGTTAGATAGGGAATTCTTAAAAAAAGGAAAAATCCTTTGGAGACTGCCAAAGCCCCGACCTATTAGAACCCGACCCCCCTAATAGTATGTAAGTAACGAGAGAGAGAGAAGGGGAGAAACTCTAAACCCTAACTTCCTTTGACACGAACGCCACCACCAGACCTCCCCCTATCCTCAGGCTACCTCCCTTGACCCATCTGTGCGCCGTCGTAGTCCACCGCCGGTCGGTAGATGCGCGGCCAAGCGCCTAGACAAAGCAGCAGCAATGCTCCGCGAACCTAACTTCGCAGCGTAATTGTTCAACGATCGCTCGAGTTTTGTGTTCCGTCTTTTTGGTACATAGACAACATATACAACTCTTATCTTCTTCAATTAGTTTATTTTTAATCGCACTTATGTCCCCGACCCTATTTTGGAAGGCAATTTCTAGCTTATCCATTGGCAGATTCAAAAATTGATTTGAATAGAGTTACAGGCAACCAATAGGAGATTGAAACCCCATTTTTGCTTTATCTTTATTTTATTAAATTGGATAATATACTTTCAAAAATTAGGAGAAATCGGCTTTTAAAACAGTAAAATTTTAATAAAACTTCCGATACGTCGTACGCTCCGACAAACCGGGTAACGAGGTCACAACCCATGAGCATCGAAAGACGCATATGGATGTTGTCGACGTGTGGACTCGACGGAACTCGATTTCATTGTGTATGCGTGACAAAATCGAGTTGTATCGGTCGAGATACCCCGTATCGGCCCATTTGTAAACTAGTCCATAACTTTGTGCATGTTCGTCATCTTGATACGAAACTTGCGCCAACTGGACCGTGTCATTTTTCTAGTCCTGTGATCCAAGTTTGGTCCGATTCTGAGAAAGTCGACCGGAACGCTATTTTGGCAAGCCCATGACCGATCCAATGGACAAATTTGTGCACGTCCCATCAAAATCTAACTTTGGACATATGGTTGGGTTCGTATCATCAAACCGGACTCGGAGATATATAATTTGAAGACTTTAGAGACAGTAGGTAATGGCACGCTTGTCGTGCAAAGTGGGTCCATGGTGGACATCGTTTTGACTCGAAATTATGATTTTGCCCATGTGTCTAGAAATAGAATTTGGTTAGTCATTTTAGACATATCTTTTATACCAAAAATGTTCGTGATATTTATTTTAGCATCCGGAGATAATTGCAGGAGTTTGACTCTTGTAGCTCACTGAATGGGTGGATGCTTGCTACCCCTAGCTTGGACTATTCCGAACATGATGGTATTATATGTTTCACCAGCAAAAGTCCCCAGGCGAGTACATTTCTGATAGTTTTTATATTTCATCAGTTCTATGATTCATGTATTTAGTAGTGTTTTACATTGATATTCTGTTGATTCTCGACACGATTGTTAGACGATGTAGAAGTTATGGATTCTTTACATGGTATTTTTTGTGACTGATGTGTTATTATGTTCATGACTTGTTTGAATCCATGAGTACTAGTCGGATCGGAAAATACATTAGTAGACATGTAAATATACTCAGAAATATCCTATTTGTCTAATCATGTCTGATAGCAGTTGCACACTTCACGTACGGGGTGCCGGATTTACCCCTTAGCCATTTACATGTCGAAAGTTATATTTTAACTCACTAGTTAGATGTAGTCTTGCTATATATTGTTGTTTCTATTTTAGTCATGTATTACTGTTACTTTCACGTCTTTGTTACCATGCTCTCCTGCTTTTACTCACATGTTTCATACCATGATTCTCTGTTTATCCTTCCATCATGTATTTCAGTATTATTTACTATTTTATAGATTTTGTTAATTATTGGAACTGTTGTTAGAATGTACTTGTTCCTTTCCTGACTGAAAACCATATTTTTCAGATTATCACCTGCTACATTATGCTTTAGACCGTTGGGGAAGACATGGGTATGTTGGAAGGCCATCCTAGAAGACTAGTTAAAGATTAGTTGTTTTATTTTATTTTATGATACTTGTAAATTCTTCGAATGTAAATCTTGTAAATGTTGTAATTAATATAGCAATGTGAATGAGCAATAAAGTTATATTTTTGTAATTTTGAGTATTGTGGCTAGACAGCGTACTACCGCCGATACTGCATCATAGGCTGGACTTGGACACACTCGTATCCGAAAAAGCTGGTGTGGGTCATGACAGTTCTTGATTATTTAAAGTCAAAAAAGAACCTTGCAGACCACTTGACGAAGGGTCTATCTAGGACATTGATCCTAGAATCATCGAGGGGGATAGTAAGCCCAAAGTTAATCACCAACCGTGGCAACCCAACCGAGTCTGACTGGAGATCCTAAGAAGCCGGTTCAATGGGTAGGAACAAACTGGACTTAGGTGACTATTATGGAACACTGAACCTCAGATTAAATTATTTTAAAATAAATGCCCAAGAGGCTGTACATGTGTACATGGATACCCCATCCCTATGGTGACAATGTTTCGGTGTGATATGGTAAGGATAAATCTTAACTCTTAATAAGTCCAAGCATGATATGCAGGGTTGACTTCTATCACCAACCCTTGAGGACTTACCTATATGAGAGGTCATGAAGGCCGTGTTTGTAAAAACAAAAGTTGTTTGATTACAAACTGAGAAGAGTGTGTACAAGAGTACAAATTAATTTCTAGGGAATTACAACTATAGGAATCTGATCAGAAGATGATCACTTTATCCTTTGGACAATGCGTTGTCGAAGAAAAAAGCCTTTGGAGAGTGCTGCACAAGTGCTCAGGAGATTATGATCATTAGTGATGTTTTAAAAGTGATTTGGAACTCTATTTATAGAGTTTAGAGATAACTGTTAAGTAGTTATCCTGATTGGCCCACACTGAATTTGGTATGCCATTCATCCGATCGCACGAATGATTGGTTTAACTGCTTGGACGCGTGGCATTCTGTGATGGAGATGTGCTTGGTCGTGGGCAGTATTACGTACACGTTCTTCGAGATTAGAGGCATGCGTGCCACGTCATCTAACTGCTTCTGGATGATTTGATCGGATAGTGCCACTGTCGAATGCTAATGAGCATATTTGCTATTTTAATGCACCCTGCGTAATTTATTAATTACGTCGCGCCAACTGCGAATGGCGCGAGGAAGCTGTCAGTCATTATGATAAATCTGACGCAATTTCTCGAGCTCCGTGGGTTCGGAATTCGAAATAGATTTTTCTCGATTGACGTGCTGTCAGTCATGATAAAAACTGTTTCAGCTTCTCGAGGAAGCTTGCCACATGTCAGCTAGCACCATTTGAAGCCCAGCGCCAATTGATGTCATGTGCCATCTGCTGACTGGCGCCATTTGACTATTTGAGTGCTGGCGCCAATTATGAGTAGCGCATGATGATGTTTATACTTTTCGAGCTTCTACAAGATCTCCTTCAAAGTTTTCAAATTTGAAAAACTTCAAAATTTGGAATACTTTAAATAAGAATCCTTTTGCAATTGGCGCATGCCAGAGTTGTAATCGACTCCGAGTTTTAGGCACGATTGGCGTGACTATTACGGATAGCTTTTAGGCTATAAATAGCTGATAGAAGAGAGAGAAAGCACTTTACCTCAAAACTCTCTTCTTCTCAAAATCTTCATCTTCTTCTTCTTCTAGTTTTTGAAGCTTTTGATCAATGGCCCCGAAGAGAAACGCTGCCGAGAAAGCAAAGAAAGCGACTTGAACTACTTCGCGTGTGCCTCCACTGATGGTGCCATAGCACATCATGCCGTCGGCTAGAGCTGAGGAGGCGAACCCCTCTCTTGAAGGTAAGGAGAACCGATCGGGGAAGACAAACCAAAGCTCCTATCATTCGCATGTAGTACGACCAAAGGCCAACATTGACCGCCTCTTTCAGAGTGTTGGTCAATACTTTGTGCCATCTGCAAGCTGTGCCACCTCTTTTAGAGTGTTGGCTCTAAAACATTGACGTCCTGTACGATTTGTCATATTTTGAACATGATGCGCCATCTGATGTCATACACTAACTGACTGATGTGCCATCTGTTTTGAGAACTATCAGTTTGCATGCGCCAACTGCAGACTGCTTTTCATATCTTGCGCCATCCATGATTGGCGCAGAGTATTTCTTTAAGAAACAATCTTTTTAATATTTTAACTCTTTCATTCTTTTGTAGTTGATCTGAGGGAAGACCCTTATGCGGAGGAATTGGCTTCTGCCTTCCGGATGTCGTAGTATCAGGAAAACCTATCTCATTGACTTTCCACAATATGATGAGCCAACTCCCAGGCGAACTGCGCTAGAGAATTAGGACTATAAAACTCTGCTATATCTGATAAATGGCACTCGTTTTTGTCTGAGGACGCAAGACCTTATAAGAAACTGGCATTCCTCTTTGGAGAAGCTATAGCTATAGACTCTCAGCCCAAGTCAAAGAAAGACCGTCGAGCCTTCGTAAGAGAAAACACATTGGTATACTTGCCTGAGATGATAAGGAATCTGTCTCTATCTCGATATGCCCATGCCAACTATCCAAGAAAGATGTCATGGGATTTGACTCCTGCCCAAGAAGCTAGAGTTGGAAGAACATGTCACAGGCTTAGGGATCACGATAGAGACATCTTTCTCTGCAATTCTAATCAGTATAGCACCCGCTTAAGGGGTCTGAGACCAAGTTGCATACCGTCTAATGACACGGCCGTAATGCTACCCGTCAGAATACCCATCTTTGTAAATATGTATGCTGCGTCTGAGGGAGAATATCCTCATAATGCTACCATGAGACTAACTGGCTTAATGCATCTGAAGATTGTTCGTTGGAGCCGTCTTTCGTGTGGGCTTTAAACAACTTTCGTGAGAGGTTACAGGAACTGGGACTCTACGAAGCCGTTCTAACTACCTCTTGCGGAGTCCAAAATAACTCCAACATATTTCTGGCTTTAGCAGAAAGGTACAACAGTAGAACTGGTACCTTTTCCACTCCTCATGGAGAATTTGCTTTGCTCTCCATGAAATACAATTTCTTTTCCGTCTGCCAATGGAGATAACCCTTATGAAGAGTACATACCAATAGAGGATGAGCTAGAGTGTAAAACCCCTAAATTTCTACTATTTTTAATTTATTAAATTTAGTATCGATTTAAAATTTTGTATTGTACGCCACGTAGTCGTATTATACGTCGCGCACGAAATTTTGTTTTTCGAAATTGCTCGACGAGTGCGAATATGTGCGAGCGTATATATTTTTAGAAAAACGTTTTCTATTTCAAAGTAATATGTATAATAATTTTGGCCTTTTTACAAAATTTCTAAGTTTGTTATTTTAAGCCTTTTCTTTCTAGCATTTATTAAATAAATTATATTTATTGTATGCTAGAAAAGCAAACTTTCGTATAAATAATATGCTTACATAATTAATTATTAGCTTATTTCTAAATAAATAATAAGGTATTTTCGAAATTAATATTATAGTATTTTTGAAATCATATTTTGAAATATTTGTGACAATTTAAATTTTGATTTGATTCCATGGATACATTTAAATAGATTAAGTTAATATCTATAATTGGAATTTGATTTATTGATTTGATTTTAAACTAAGGAATTAAATTAGATTTAATTGGATTTGGATTTAGATTTGATTTCATTGATTTAATTTAATAGATTGATTTATCTAATTTGGGTTTAAACAATCCTAATCCTATCCAAATGAGAATTTCCACATCCTATAAATAGGCAGGTACTCCTCCATTATTTTTCCACAATTCTTCCACAAATTTCTCTATAATTCTACGTGCATCGTGTCTGTGTCCATCCAAAATTTATTCCATTACTTTACCTGTACATTATTTATTTTCTTCCCCGTGTCGGACACACCCCGACATCAATAAATTCCTAGTCCTAATCCTAAACCCTATCCCGTCATGTCCGCCGCCATCACCACGCCGCGACCCCGTCCTCTCATTACCTACGTCGCTTCCAAAATCAGAGGTACACCTAACCACTGTGTCCCAACTACCAAATCGACCCGACCAAACACCACACCCCGGCCATCTTTCCTCCAGCCAGACCACTACCCTCACCCATGCCGACTGTACTTGCCCGTCCTCTCGTCGCCGACCAAAATCCTCCGACAACCACCACAGCCACGCCACGACCGGCCAAACGACTCCCCCTACCACCACCAACTACGCCACGCCCGTTGCCATCACCACCACAATCCCCTTAGTACAGCCAACAACCCTTCCATAAACTCCCGCCAAACCTCCGTCGACTCCGGCCAACTCTCGCCGAAACACCACCGCCTCCACAACCAAAGAGAAAAATCCCAAAAAAATATTAAACCCTTACCTCGCCGGAACCGTCGTCCGCCCTCGAGAACCCCATCCGCCGAGGGCCAGCCGCCGCGACGAACCTCCGTCCGCCACACCCGCTGACCTGAACCCCCGCCTGCGACCGTCGGGAACCGTCCGCGCCCAGACCACCCTGGCCTTCCTCCGCCCGGACGTGCGCCAAACTCCTCTGCCGGCGACCTTCGCCGAGCCGTCCAGGCGGAAACCCCATCTCCGCCGACCTCTTCCCAGCGCTCGTCGCCACTCCGCCTCCGCCGTCAGGCCGGCTGCCCTCCGTCGCGCCGCTTCCCGATACCTCAGCGCCGCCCTTTCGTGCCCTAACCACCGCATCTCCCGCCGCGCCTAAGCCTCCCCGCCGCCCAAGCAAGCCCCGCCCGCCGATGAGCCCAGCGCCGAGCGCTCACCGTCGTGCGACCCCTCCTCCGCCATCTGCGCCGCCTCACACACTTCTCTCTCCCGATCACTCCTTCTCCCTCTCAGCTCCTCTCTCTCTCTCTCTCTCACTCGAAAAGGAACGAGAGCAGCCCCTTTTTTCTTTTGTTCTGACTGTGGGTTGTTTTGATCGTGTCTTTTTTTATTTCTTTTCTCCTACTTTTTATTATTTTTATTATTATTATTATTATTATTATATTTATTAGTTATTTATATTCTTATTATATTATTATCATTATTAAAAAGGTTGCCTTATAGATTTTAAAGGATTCTATTATTATCATCATTATTATACTATTATTATTATTATTATATATTATTATTATTATTAGATTATTGTTATTATTATTATTATTATCATTTTAAGGTTATTATTATATTATTATTATTATTATTTATTATATATTATCTTTATTATTATTATTTTATGTTTTGTGTGTTGTTTTTATTTAGTAGAGAAGAGACATCAGTACTGATGAGCTTGTTCTTTGCTTATTTATATTTTTGTATATTTATCAAATTTTTATATGGTATCTACTTAGTATAAAAATTATTATGTAATATTATTTCTATTATATTCAGTGTTAATATTAGTATTGTTGATTAATTATTTCAGAAATTATATATTAGTATTTCTAAAAATTAATTTGTAGCAAAATTTTGTATTGGGCTTAGCCTATAATTATACTCAAATTATTTTTTTGAAGCCTGAAATAATTCTATTGTTACGAACTTGGAGTTTTTGCCGATAAACGATTTTGATAAAAATATAGTTTCAATTATTATAAATATTTTCTAAATCGTATATAATCCTTATCCAAATTCCTTTGATTATCCTTCTGTCCATGACCAGCCCTATTCCTCCCGTTTCCTCACCAATTCTGTACTCCCATACGCCTACCCTAACTAAATTGACTGTCCCGGACCTAATGGAACTGTCCGTGCCACCATCAGAGGTCACCTTGCATAGTTGTTGTACCAAAGTTGCAGTTCGTGCCACATTGATCATTACAGCACACCGGGCGTACTATCAGGCAAGACACCTTGTCATTCGCTGTTTAATTATTTTAGCTCATATTTCATGCAATATTTATTTTTTTTATACAAAATAAACTGTGATACATGGCATAACTGTTAGAACTTACTGTTCATTTATATTTCCTGCTGTGTATTATTTTCTTACAAATTAAACCTAGATTTAAGGGACCACCATGTGTGTTGCACTCATTGGCCTTGACACGTTGTAACACGAAGTTGTGTGTCGCATGTAGGACACGAAAGTGTGATTGGCTGGCCACCAGTACGTACAAGCCGTACTATAGGAATAACCGCTAATAGAGGTTGCATGCTAGTTTGACTTAGCGGTTATAGAGGTTATTGTTGTGGATACAATATAGTAGGCATTGGGCGGGGAGGACAATTCCTTAGCGTATGGGCTTCGATGTACTTTCCCTTGTGACCCGATTCTCCGCTGGAGATACGGGGTTGCTGACCCATGATTACTGACGGCCACTGACGATTCTGCGGAACATCATGCTCTTATTGATTGGGCCTCTAGTGCCCCAAGGGGGGACTATGCCGATTCCATTCAGCCAGGGCCCATGCGTAGGAAGGATTGTCCTTAACTACATATCACTTAGATCGGTAGGCTACCTTTATCCGTTAGGTACGAGTACTTTTGGTTTAGGTACTTGTATCTGATCGTGGCTTGGAACAATAACTTATCACAAATTAGTTTGTCACATCTTGTCCTTGTTTGGTTGTAGGTGTGACTTACTACTTCGATGAGAAAGTATTGAACCTTGTTGGGGTCCGGATACATATTGGATTCATAGCATGGAAAGATACGCTATCGTGAATTAGTTTACCATCTCCTGTCCTTGTTTGGTTGGGGGGATGGTACGCTCGTTCAGTAGGTGCGTATTGGACCATGTTATAATTCGATTGACTTATTTATTTGAGCAATATTTATTCAGTTTATATGGCATGATATTATGTGTCTTGTTACGTCCCTCTGAGGACCTGGTTATCTCTCCAGGTGTGTGCTCTTGTCTTTCGCAGGTGTTCTAGCTCTAGCCGTGTTCATCGCTATATCTTCGAGGATGATTGCATTCGGATCGTCTTCGCTTCGCTCGCCAAATTCATATCTTTTCTTATGCATTTTTCCTTTACTTGTTGGTAGTGGATTTGTCTCCGTCCAACATATTGTATCAAGACAATTCATTATTTTATGATATCTTTTATTCATTAATTTTGCGTGGATGAGATTAGTTATGGCTCTACTATATTTTACAGCTTACGTATATTTATTATACGGCTGGCATGTCTACGTTCCTAGTCCTACGTAATTTGGGACTGGGGCGTTACATGTTTTTGTGGTGGCCCATGCAGGTCAACATAAATTGTTTGGTTACTTTACCGTACCAAGCAAGCCTGCGAATAGGATTAGAAGTCTAGGATCTCATCCACATACTTAACCTCTTTCCTAGATTTTATCTACTGTTTGACTTATCAATTGCATCTTGCTTGCTTCCTTCCATCCCTATTCTTACCTTCCCTTCGTGCTTGCTAGAGATTGACCCTACTAGTTAGTTGTCCCAAAACACCATTAGTTTAATTCTTTAAGTTGGGTAGAATACCTTATGAACTAGCAACCCCTTTGACCTAGTGACCTATATTAGCAAGCTTATTTAGATCCTAGAATCTAGAGGACCCTTACCCGTCTAGCCAACCAAGGACTTGGACAAGAAGACTATAGGATGACTGTATAAAGACCATCACATGACATGCCTTATATCCTTTAGAAGTTCGAACCAATTTCTATTTTCTTCCAATCTTGAGTCTCCCGTACTTATGTTTTTACCAACTTGACTAATGTTGCTACTATAATCTAGTTTTGCAAACTCATCCATTTATCGAGTTTGTTCATGACTTATGCTATTGAGCACGCTCACTAACATATTGTCTAATCAGAACCGGTGCATGATGGTCTGATCAACCGAGTGCACATTGGTTCGCCTTTTTCTATTATTCTACGTGGATGGAACGTAATTAAACTTGGCCTTTAGAATCCCATCCACGACTGCCTTGACAATTCCTTTAAAATTATTCGATCGTCTTTGAATCACGTATTCGTATTCGATAACGCCTTCTTCGAACTCTATATTGCTTTCGCCTTCACCAATTTTCTAAAGATGAAGGAGTCATACTAGAACTTCCTCTAACCTTCCTATCGGCTGTGATCATTCTCACTCGATGTTGCTATATTTTCATCCCAAACTACTCGGCCCTATCAAGACCCTCTAATCGCTTAATTTAAGTGAATCTATTTCGTTCTCTTAATCGTGACCCTCATTCATTACCCGTGACCATACCGTATTATTTTTTTATGATCTAGATCGAGATTTCTTACGGCATGATTTTGTTACCGATTGTTCCACATCGATACCCCTTTGTGTCTTCTCACCCCCTACTAATTCTTAATTTCGAGGACGAAATTCTTTTAAGTTGGGTAGGATGTAAAACCCCTAAATTTCTACTATTTTTAATTTATTAAATTTAGTACCGATTTAAAATTTTGTATTGTACGCCACGTAGTCGTATTATACGTCGCGCACGAAATTTTGTTTTCTAAATTGCTCGACGAGTACGAATATGTGCGAGCGTACATATTTTTAGAAAAACGTTTTCTATTTCAAAGTGATATGTATAATAATTATTTTGGCCTTTTTACAAAATTTCTAAGTTTGTTATTTTAAGCCTTTTCTTTCTAGCATTTATTAATAATAAATTATATTTCATTGTATGCTAGAAAAGCAAACTTTCGTATAAATAATTATGCTTACATAATTAATTATTAGCTTATTTCTAAATAAATAATAAGGTATTTTCGAAATTAATATTATAGTATTTTTGGAAACCATATTTTGAAATATTTGTGACAATTTAAATTTTGATTTGATTCCATGGATACATTTAAATAGATTAAGTTAATATCTATAATTGGAATTTGATTTATTGATTTGATTTTAAACTAAGGAATTAAATTAGATTTAATTGGATTTGGATTTAGATTTGATTTCATTGATTTAATTTAATAGATTGATTTATCTAATTTGGGTTTAAACAATCCTAATCCTATCCAAATGGGAATTTCCACATCATATAAATAGGCAGGTACTCCTCCATTATTTTTTCCATAATTCATCTTCCACAAATTTCTCCATAATTCTACGTGCATCGTGTCTGTGTCCATCCAAAATCTTATTCTATTACTTTACATGTACATTATTTATTTTCTTCCCCGTGTCGGACACACCCCGACATCAATAAATTCCTAGTCCTAATCCTAAACCCTATCCCGTCATGTCCGCCGCCATCACCACGCCGTGACCCTGTCCTCTCATCAGCTACGCCGCTTCCAAAATTAGAGGTACACCTAACCACCGTGTCCCAGCTACCAAATCGACCCGACCAAACACCACACCCCGGCCATCTTTCCTCCAGCCAGACCACTACCCTCACCCGTGCCGACTGTCCCTGCCCGTCCTTTCCTCGTCGACCAAAATCCTCCGACAACCACCACCGCCACGCCACGACCGGCCAAACGACTCCTCCTACCACCACCAACTACGCCACGCCCGTTGCCATCACCACCACAATCCCCTTAGTACAGCCAATACCACCCTACCATAAACTCTGGCCAAACCTCCGTCGACTCCGGCCAACTCTCGCCGAAACACCATCGCCACCACAACCCAAGAGAAAAATCCGAAAAAAAAATTATTAAACCCTTACCTCGCCGGAACCGTCGTCCGCCCTCGAGAACCACATCCGCCGAGGGCCAGCCGCCGCGACGAACCTCCGTCCGCCACACCCGCTGACCTGAACCCCCGCCTGCGACCGCCGGGAACCGTCCGCGCCCGGACCGCCGTGGCCTTCCTCCGCCCGGACGTGCGCCGAACTCCTCTGCCGGCGACCTTCGCCGAGCCGCCCAGGCGGAAACCCCCATCTCCGCCGACCTCTCCTTTCCAGCGCTCGTCGCCACTCCGCCTCTGCCGTCAGGCCGGCTGCCCTCCGCCGCGCCGCTTCCCGATACCTCAGTGCCGCCCCTTCGTGCCCTAACCACCGCATCTCCCGCCGCGCCTAAGCCTCCCTCCGCCGTCCAAGCAAGCCCCGCCCGCCGATGAGCCCAGCGCCGAGCCCTCTCACCGCCGTGCGACCCCTCCTCCGCCATCTGCGCCGCCTCACACACTCTCTCTCTCCCGATCACTCCTTCTCCCTCTCAGCTCCTCTCTCTCTCTCTCACTCGAAAAAGAACGAGAGCAGCCCCTTTTTTTCTTTTGTTCCGACTGTGGGTTGTTTTGATTGTGTCTTTTTTTTTATTTCTTTTCTCCTTCTTTTTATCTATTGTTATTATTATTATTATTATTATAGTTATTATTATTCTTATTATTATTATTATCATTATTAAAAAGGTTGCCTTATAGATTTTAAAGGATTCTATTATCATCATCATTATTATTACTATTATTATTATTATTATTATTATTATTATTATTAGATTATTGTTATTATTATTATTATTATCATTTTATGGTTATTATTATGTTATTATTATTATTATAATTGTAATTTTTATTGTAATTATTATTATTATCTTTATTATTATTATTTTATGTTTTGTGTGTTATTTTTATTTAGTAGAGAAGAGACAACAGTACTGATGAGCTTGTTCTTTGCTTTATTTATATTTTTGTATATTTTATCAAATTTGGATATGGTATCTACTTAGTATAAAAATTATTATGTAATATTGCTTCTATTATATTCAGTGTTAATATTAGTATTGTTGATTAATTATTTCAGAAATTATATATTAGTATTTCTAAAAATTATTTTGTTGCAAAATTTTGTATTGGGCTTGGCCTATAATTATACTCAAATTATTTTTTTGAAGCCTGAAATAATTCTATTGTTACGAACTTGGAGTTTTTGCCTATAAACTATTTTGATAAAAATATAGTTTCAATTATTATAAATAATTTTCTAAATCGTATATAATCCTTATCCAAATTCTTTTGATTATCCTTCTGTCCATGACCAGCCCTATTACTCCCGTTTCTTCACCAATTTCGTACTCCCATATGCCTACCCTAACTAAATTGGATTTATAGCATGGAAAGATACGCTAACGTAAATTAGTTTACCATCTCCTGTCCTTGTTTGGTTGGGAGGATGGTACGCTCGTTCAGTAGGTACGTATTGGACCATGTTATAATTCGATTGACTTATTTATTTGAGCAATATTTATTCAGTTTATATGGCATGATATTATGTGTCTTGTTACGTCCCTCTGAGGACCTGGTTATCTCTCCAGGTGTGTGCTCTTGTCTTTCGCAGGTGTTCTAGCTCTAGCCGTGTTCATCGCTATTTCTTCGAGGATGATTGCATTCGGATCGTCTTCGCTTCGCTCGCCAAATTCATATCTTTTCTTATTTATGTTTCCTTTACTTGTTGGTAGTGGATTTGTCTCCGCCCAACATATTGTATCAAGACAATTCATTATCTTTATATGATGTCTTTTATTCATTTATTTTGCGTGGATGAGATTAGTTATGGTTCTACTGTATTTTACAGCTTACGTATATTTATTATACGGCTGGCATGTCTACATTCCTAG
Source organism: Iris pallida (assembly GCA_029216955.1). NCBI lineage: Eukaryota > Viridiplantae > Streptophyta > Magnoliopsida > Asparagales > Iridaceae > Iris > Iris pallida. The sequence continues at coordinate 21,221 of JANAVB010041573.1, forward strand.
TCCTACATAATTTGGGACTGGGGCGTTACATAGAGGTCTTGGCCAAAGTGAACCCTCGGATGGTGGTAGTTCTCGATGAATTGCTGTATCACTTTACAACCTACGTGCACCTGTACAAGAGTGGTGCTGCATGCTATATATCTAAATGGTTGGTATACCTCTTTTTTGGTCAAAACACAGACCCTAAAGTACAAGATCAGTCTGAATGTACGCCTCACGTCTTTGAGCCGCTTGATGCTCAAGCTATTTCTCAGCTGATAGAGGAGACTGGATGTACTAATACGGAGTTAGCCAAACCTTGGAATGGTTATGCTATCAATACCCCTCTAGAGAGTTACATAAGGCAGAGTGGCCTCGATTTATCTCCAGAAGCCAATTTAGCAGGCTTCATTTCTCTGTGGTTATGACGATTTATCGTACCAGGTGCCAGTGCCGTTGATCGAATCCATCACGGCGTGCTGTTTGCCGTAGTGCATTTGGTGTTTGGCTACAAGATGGACATATTATCTGCGATGACCAGTTGGCGAAATGCAGTACTTCGGAGTTTTACCGTTGGTTTGATGGAAAAACCCAATAATCAAACGGAATACCCTTGCACCGAGATGCCATACACATATCTGTTTGGCTGGTTCTTATTACATCACCCTTTATTGATGGATCCTGACTTGGAGTCGGAGTAGCTTTGGCAGCCAATTTTATCGAAAGATTTGCTAAGGCTAAATGGATGGTTATGTCTATATCTGACTGTAGAAAGGCACTAAATAGGGGAGTAGACTGCAAGTTTTTTTGCACCCCTCCTCCACTTGGATATGAAAACTTTCCGATCCCTATCCAAGAGTTAAAGCCCGTTGGTTCTCGTCCCTCTCCTGAGGCCTTTAATTTGTTGAAGTCAATCAGGCCTTCACACATGGTATACAGGTTTGAAAATAATTGTTATCTAGAGCCTTATTTGCCAAGTCGCTTTGTTTGTCAATTTGGTTATGACCAACTGTACGTCGAAAATGTGACGACATGTCTTAAAGATTTTGGGCACCTGATTGATGGTGCCCGTTGATGGAGATACTATAATGCTAGAGGCACACGGCTCTACTCACCATGCCTTCTACCACTGTTGAAAATGGTCTGCACCTATGATGTTTGTATGCGCATTTTTATACTTCAGCCAACACCTTCTTTGAAGGTTATTCGCTAAATGATAGCTTCATCGGAACGCAAAAAACATTTAATAGGGACGCGGCTACCATAAACTTAACTGAAGCTGAGAAGAATATCCCTACCGAGGATCCTCTAGAAATTGTGAATACGGGTCTTGCTGACGAAGTTCAAGATCCATTGAGCGGCCTTCTCAGGAAACGTAAAAAGAAGTCTACTGCCAAGAAGGTTGCGAAGAAACAAAAGGTCACAGTCAGCCCAAGATAATCCTTCTTCACTTGCTATAGTAAAGAAAAAGACAAAAGGGACCACCGCCGTTGAGAAGCTCGGAGTCAGGACTAGACTTCAGATACGGCAAATGGAATCTGGGTCGTCACCGGCTTAACTACTTCACTCAGGGATCAACTCCATCTCCGTTCAGAAAAAGGAGTATAGGGGCTGAAGAGGAGACAAGCAAAGAACAACCTGCACCTGAAGAAATATAGCCTCAATCGTCTATTCTCACTGAGACGGTTGTAACGTCTCCTCGACCGTTATTCAAGCATTCGGCCAAGAGAAAGCTATTGGCCACGAAAACTCGGGGTAGGAAAACTGCAGTCTCCCGCATCTTCTTCTCCAGAACAATCTTCCAGCCAAGGAACATTGTCGATGTCACCTGGAGGCATTTTTTATTCCCAAGGTGATGTCTTTATTCTTTTTGTTCAGCAAGAGTTACTTGATGTTGATCTTGTGGCAATTTTTATTGATATATCTTCATCTCTAGAACCTCCAATTACCAGTGCTCCAACTCCACCTATTGCAGCAGACACTCCATGTATTATAGTTTCATAACCGTCGATTGTAGGATTTACTATTCCTTTGTCTGCAACGACATTGGCAGCATTTGTTGTAGCTGGTTTGACATCACCATAAACTAGTGAGCCAACTCCAACTGTTTCGGTGAATATCCCCTATGTGACTGATATAGAGCTAATAATTCATTCAGCTCTGAAAACTACTACCTCCAACGAGTAACCTCAATTCGTGGTGAGAAGGAGGTAGTGTCTCCTGAAACTCTGGTATCTTCTATACCTCAAACTCTTGTAGCTCCTGTTCTGAGCGAAGCACCTTCAAGATGAGAGGATGATAGAAGCGCTGTTAGATTGTGAGGAGGATCCAATTGATGCCGCTTCTAATCCTGGTTAGAATGAAACTCCCATTCAAGTACTGGTCCAGGATTCGGTGCCCCAGAAAGATCAAGTTATTGTTGAGGGTGACGGTCACCAAGATGATAGTGAGCAAAACCCTAGTGATGCTAATCATAGCTTCGAAGAACTACTAAGCAGTGAAGACTCTAATGTTGAAGTCGAAGGCGACGAAGGCCCAGGTAATAATGAAGGCGAGGATGAAGATGTTGACATCGAAGGAGACATCGACGTCAAGGGCGATGAGATCCCTAATGATGACAGGGAGGAGGATATTTATATCGAGGGCGATGAAATCCCTCATGACGACAAGGAAGATGATAAAGACCTGGTTAAAGGTCTAGAACATGTTGAGGGTGATGAAAACCCTAAAGAAGTTGAGGTTTTGACCCCAACTGAACATGTTTTTGAGACAGAAGGGGCAAAGGTGGCAGCCCCAAGTGACCAGGATGAATTCATGTCAGGTGGTTCTGAAGCTGGGAGTAGCCACGCAGCTGTTTCTAAAAACACCATGATGAGGCTCTTTATGGAGCGAGACACTATGCCTCGTGAGACTCCATATATGCTGCCATATTCTGGTGAACTTTCGACTTTATTCACCATTTTTACTTTGATATTGTCTGACATAATATATAATAATTGTTCTTGTTTGATCGCTGAGGGTCCCATAGGAGCTATTGCTATAACTCCGTTGACTTTCGCAGATTTGAGATTCAGCTCAACCATGGCTCCTCTGGATATAGGGACTCAGGTTGTGGAAGGAAGCTCTTCGAGGATGCATGCACCAAGATCTCCTGGTGCACAATCATTGATTCCTCCATCTTCTGCAGAAAGAGAGATTCTGGCTGAAGTGGCGACTCCTGGTGTATCGGCGATGACAGATATCGTTTTCGAAACCTACACAAGCGCTTTTTTACCTCCTTGGGAACTCTTGTTCATATGGTCTTGGAGAAAGGCCATCCTTACGAGTCAATAAAGAGAACTGCCTCCTTCGTCATTAAAGCCATCCGTAATATTGGCAATCTTGAAAGAGTCAACTTCTTGGAATACATCTTGGATGCGCTCGAGGAGCCTATCAAATCCCACCAAGACCTGACAAGGGGCAATATTTAGAGACTTGTAGATGTCGAGTGTGAGGTGATGACTCAAGAGTCTGCAGCACGACAAGCAGCCTTAGAAGATTCTATGGTTGCTTTATCAACGCGATCTACAGAGTTGGAGTCTAGCATTGTCGAGACTACTTCTTTTGTTGAGCGTTACAAGACTGAAGCCGCAGAGAAAGAAAAGGAAGCTACTGAATACCAAACTCGTCTTCAAGAGTTGGAAGCTGAACTGGCCAAGCTTTGCGAGATACTTAGAGCAGCCAAGAGATATGAAGAAGAAGTACTTGAAATGCATCAAGTTGCCGCGAGCCGTCTGGATGATCTGAGAAGGCAGCGAGATGAATTCGTCCAAATTCAGGGTGCAAAAATTAAACGCCGATTAAATCCTTGCAACCTTTTAACCCAGAGTCCAGGAGAGCTTTGGCCAGGCAAAGGGTGCTTGTATATATATATATATATATTAAAATATATATATATATATATTATATATATATATATATATATATATATATAATATAATATATATATATATATATATATATACATATCTCGCTCGGGAAACCCTAGGGCGCCTCCTTCTTCCACGAATCCCGGTGTGGCCTTGCGGCCGTGCCGGTACCCCTTCTGGGGTTGCCACACCACTTGGGTGGCAACACCGCCCCTCTGCTTGTTTCGTGCCCTGCGGTTTCCATGGCGGCCAGGTCGTTTGCCGAAGTTGTGGGAGGCAAGGCGACCCCGTCTGCGCCTCTCATCCCCCCCAGACTGATATCCACGTTCAAGGGGGCTCCATCCATCTCCTTCTCTGTGGAGGAGGAGGAAGCGCTAGCCTTCCCACTACGGTTCGCTTTGGTGGGGAAGTTCTCACACTATCGTCCGTCCATCGACAAGATCCGTAAGGCTCTTGCGGAGTTTGTCTTTGACGGATCTATCAACGTGGGTCTCATTGACTCAAAGCACATACTCATTCGCCCCTCGTGCGAATCGGATTTTCTGCGACTTCGATCAAAGGACACATGGTACATTACGCGTGCTCCGATGAGGATCTTCAAATGGGACCCAGACTTCTCTCCTAATCATGAATCCTCTATCACTCCGGTATGGATTAATCTTCCGAATCTGCCTCATCATTTTTATGCTAAGGACGCTCTTTTTGCCATCACTGGAGCCATCGGCACCCCCCTCAAAATCGACAAAGCTACGGTAGATCTCTCTCGCCCTAGTCTTGCCCGTGTTTTCATTGAGATTGATGCCTCTAAATCTCTTCCTCAGAAGATAAGGATTAATCTACCTCGAAACAGGAGTTTTTGGCAAAACATTGAATATGAAACTATTCCGTCTTATTGTAATGCATGCCGTCATCAGGGTCACATTGCTGAATTATGCAAATCCAAAGCCCAGGAAAAAGGAAAGTCGGTCATTACAGAAAAGGAACAACAGCCTACGGTGACCAGAATCCTGGCGAGAGGAGAGCCAGACAAACAACGAGGTGAGACTCAGGTTCCTAATAAGGTTATCTCTATTCGGGGAGTTCCATCAACCAGTGCTACTGGCAATAATTCTACTCAGGTAGAGCCATCTTCCAGTGCTCTTCCAGTTGAAACTCCTCCGGCCAACCAGGATCTGACAACTCAGCAGCAGTTATTAGTTGACCCCATCAATGCAGCCAACCGTCAAAAGGAGATTACTTCGCCCCATGCAGAGAACGATCACATCAATAATCCATCTTCAAGTCCCAAACCATTCCATACTCATGAGACATCTCCTCCAAATACGCCGGGCCCTGTTGAACCAGAGGAAGAGCATATTCAACTGGAAGAGGAATCCCTTCAGCGGGAAGACGACACAGATGTTTTAGAAGATGGGGAGATTCGTTGACGTCCTTGGGCGGATATAGCCGAAGAGGAAGACGCTCGCAATCTGGGTGTGCATTATGGGCAGGAAAAAGAAGCGAAAATCATTAAACCCTCCGACTCCGTCCGAAAGAAAAAACCTCCTCCTCCCCCGTCGGACAGAGTACTCCGGTCTGGTATCACAAGCTCCTCTTCCAGCCAAAATCTTAATGTTTAAGTTCTTGATCTGGAACGTTAGGGGCATTGCTAATAAGATGACTCTCAAACGAATCAAGAACCTAGCCAGGATTAACAAAGTTCACCTCATTGCTATCATCGAGCCCAAAGTTGCTCCTTGTCAATTGACATCCTTCCAACTTAAGTTAGGTTGTTCTCAAGGCATTTCCAACGAGAAAGGGAACATTTGGATTTTCACTAGAGGAGGCTCATCCATGCATTTGGTGGATTCTTTCGATCAAGCAGTTTCTATTCGTTTCAATATTGATTTCTTACCTTCTGAAACCCTTATTTCAATCGTTCATGGTGATAACACTAAGGAAGGCCGCATTATACTGTGGGAGAGACTCCAACATCTCCAAACCCAGTACAAAATCCCTTGGGCCGTAGGCGGAGACTTTAACGTTGTCAGGACTAGGGAAGAGAAAACAAGGGGCCTTTCTCCTAACTTCAGTGCCATGAATGATTTTAACAATTTCCTGATGGCTACAGGGTTAACGGAACTCCCTTACACAGGCAGTATTTTCACCTGGATGAAATCCGAAGGGGAAAAAACAGGGCTCTCGGCTTGACCGTATGCTGCTGGATAAAGATTGGCTTTCCTGCTTCCATTGTCTATAGAAGATCACTTAAACAGAAATGAATCAGACCATTCTCCTTTACTTATCACTTTTAAATCAGCTAATGCTCGAGTTCGTAAGCCATTTCGCTTTCTGAACTTCTGGACATCTCATGAGGAATTTCTTCAGGTTGTTCAAACTGCATGGAATTCTAC
>JANAVB010041573.1:32500-160000 GCA_029216955.1 Iris pallida
AGAGTGATCCATTGCTCGAACATACATCAGGAAGGGTATTCCTGTGACTGGAGGTACTAGGACTGGAGGGTTCATCAAGTATCTCCTTATGTCTTCAAATGCTTGCTGGCATTCGTCAGTCCAAACGAAAGGCACACCTTTCTTCATTAGTTGAGTGAATGGTCTACAGCATCCAGCGAGATTTGAGATGAATCTCCTGATGTACGCAAGTCATCCCTGGAATCCTCGTAGCTCTTTTAGGTTGCTTGGAGGACGCATCTTTTGAATGGCTTTGACTTTCTCAGGGTCAACATGTATACATTTAGAGGTAATAATGAATCCGAGAAAATTGTCACTAGAGACTCCCAGGAATGACTTGGTGGGATTCATCTTGAGTTGATGCTGGCGCATTAGATCGAAGATAGTTCTTAAGTCTTAGATGTGATCTTCCTTTAGACAACTTTTGACAGCAATATCGTCGCCAAAGCATTCAACTGTCTTCCGTAAATAGTCACAAAAAATGGTACTCATAGCCCGCTGATAGGTTGCACAAGCATTTTTGAGACCAAACGACATGACTGTGTAGCAGTAGACCCCTAGAGGAGTATGAAAAGATGTATGTTTTTTATCTTCACGGTTCATCCTGATCTGATTGTATCCGGAAAACCCATCCATGAAAGACATCCGCTCGAACCCGCAAGTGTGGTCGATCATGACATTAGTGATCGGAAGAGGGAACTCATCCTTGGGATAAGCTTCATTAAGGTCTCTAAAGTCGATGTAGACTCGGACCTTTCCTATTTTCTTCATAACTTGGATGACATTAGCTACCTAGTCGGGATATTGTTCTTCTCTGACAAAGCCATAAGCGATGAGCTTCTTGACTTCAGCTTCTATAGCGTCCATCATGTCTGGTCGAAATCGACACTGTTATTGTTTAACTGGCCTTGCATTTGGCAGGATGTTGAGCTTGTGGGTAGTGATCTGAGGATCTAATCTCGACATATCCTCATAGCCCCAGGCGAATACATTAATGTATTCCCAAATGAGCTGGATCAGTTCTCGTTTATCCACTTCAGAAAGACTTTTGCTAATGAAGATTGTCCTTGGAGAAGGTTCGTCTTCGACAATGACCTGGACCAAATGATTTTGGTAGGTGGTTCGCGTTGCACGAAGGAAAGTTCCTATTGAGTATCTATCCTTTGTACCCAAGGATCAGATTCAGGAACTTCAGCAAAGTTGTCGTCATCTTCTGAGATCTCGATGGTCACCATATTGGAAGATAAAGTCACTCGATGGACGTAACCTATGCTGGTGTCCGAATCCCATGAGGTAGAGTCAGAAGAATTAGATCGCTCTTCTTTGTCAGACTCAGAAGCGTCTGGGGTCATGATCGGCGAGGTGTAGCCTAACCCATGCTTTGTTCTGTTATAATATTGTATCGACTTTCCTTTTGGAGCAGGTATACGTATAGGAGTTTGCCTTCCCCTACCACCGTTGAGGCTAATTTTGAAGTTTTAGCCCATCTTTTGAATAATGTTCTTCGATTTTTGACTATAACGACGTAGTTGAAGTCGCTCATTAACATTATTTTCAGCATCGCTATAGGATGTAGCCTTTTGATTCAACCCTTTGCTGAAGAGAATTAGATGTTCATCATTCTTTCGAGAGGGAACCAGAAAGAACGAATCTAGCATTGATTCCAGTGATACTTTGTCTTGAAGAGGTTGGACTGCCTCTAATGTAAGAGGTTCGAAGTTATCCAAGATTTCTAGATAACATCGAGTATAATAATTGACATCAGTATACTGTAAAGGAGATGCTACTTTATTGATAATTACATCATCATTTACAAGTGCTCTTGATCTTAGCCAATGACTTGCTGTCTCCTCCAGTTTTCATGAACAAGAGTATTTTGGTCATTTTCCACTTTAGAATTATTTTGGAATTATTTATTTAATTATGATATTATTTTGGGGTTATTTGAGTCGGGTTCGAATTTCAACTCAATCCGACTTGTATCGAAGACCCGGGGTAATTTTGACTCTAGAGGGACCCACTCATTAGTTAGGCATGGCCCACATGACATTATTCTTAGTTAGTGGGTTAGACTAATTATTCATGGGTAGGTTTAGTTGGATTAGAGACTTAAAACATGACTAATTTGGCCTCAACCTTAAACCCTTTCCTAATATTAATTAATAGGATTAGTGGGGGGCTTTTTAGACTTTAAATAGGGGGACACCTATGCCTATAGGTGGCCGGCCAAAGCTAGGGGATAGGAATGAGCCTTTTGTTTTATTCCACTCCATATTTTCTCTCTTGTTCTTCCCCAAATTTTGAGAAGAGTTTCTATTGATTTCACCATCAAATTAATCCTTTTCTCCACCCAATCTTCTTCATTTCTTCTCTACTCAAGCAAGGGAAGGAGCTAGCCAAGTTTGGGAGGTTTCAGAACTCGTTCGTGTCCATTTGGAGATCTCTATGTGTCAGTGTCGTATCGGGAGGAGTTTTCCTAGATTCGATCTACCGGGAGGTATAATCTCTTATCTATTTCCTTCCTACATGCATATAGGTTTATTTGGAGCCCATAGGAATGAACCCCATCGTTGTATCTCCAGTTGTTTCCATTTCGTGTCCATTTGGAGACTTCTAGGTGTGTCCTTTGTGTTGCATTGTGTCCTAGTGGGAAACCCCCTAATTTGGACACATGGTGTTTGTGTGAATGATTTTATTAGTGTTAGATCTCAGATTTTATATTATTGGAATGTGTTCTTCATGGTGTGTTCTTCATGTATCATATGGTATCATATTCTATTTATATATGTATATATATATCATTTGTTATAGGTATATATGTATCTCTCTCTCTATATATATATGTATCTCTCTCTCTCTCTCTATTATATATATATATATATATATATATATATATATATATATATATATATTGTGTGATATATATATTGGTGTATATTGTGTGTCTAATGTATTTATGGGGGTGTGGAGATTTCGGGTACGGAGAGAGTGTTGGAGTGGTGGTGGAGTTGGTTTTGGTGTTAGAAGTGTGTGTATGTTTGTGTTGAAGAGAGTATAGAGTGGTAGAGAGAGTGAAAGATTAAAGATATATTTAGAGTGATAGAGAAAGTGGGGAGATGAGGATTTAAGAGGGGGTGCACTGCTGATTTCAACAGCAGCAGCATCATGTATCAGTCCCCACAAGGGGGACTGATTTCAGCCTACTGTAGCAGCCATATGGCTGCTGATTTCAGCAATAGGAGCAGTAGGATTTTAGGGGGAATAAGCAGCCCCTTAGCTGCTGATATAGTAGCTGCATTAGCAGCAGGTTTTAGGGAGTGGGCTGCCCCATTGGACAGCCCATAGGCAACTCAAAACAGCCCATATCAGCCCCCTTTTAACCATACTCATATATATTAATTCCCCCTTCATTTTCACTCATTCATTCACTCTAAATCATCCATTCATTTCCACCCTTCCACTCATTCAATTAATTCATCCATTCATTCATGTTATATTTACATATTCCATTCATTTGCTCAAAATCATTCCATCATTCATTGTCCATTCATTCAATCAATTCACTCATTCACTTATCCATATTCGTTCCACCATTGATACATACACTCACTCATCCATGCATCCATCTATTCATACTTCAATCATTCCACAATTCCTATACCAATTTCAGTCCTATATGTTGTTTTGAGTTGTGTGGGTGTGTGTGAGTGTTTAGCTAGAATGTTAGAATATTATATGGTAAGGTAATGTGAGGGTAATCAACATGTATCATAAGATGGGTTAGATGAGCTAGGTACTAGGATTTTATGGTAGGTAATGTTAGTATAGGTTAGTGTCTAGCTATCATAGGAAGCCTAGGTTAGTATTCTATGGTTAGAGTGGTATGTGCAAGGTATTGGTATTTACCTTATAAAGGGTAAATGTAGGTAATTGCCTATAGCTAAGGTAAGTGATTTAGGGTTTAAGATATGGTTAGGATTGGGTTCCCTTGGTTGGTAATGGTCAAAAATAGTGCTCCTAGACTAGTTTTGACTTCGGTTGACCATTTTGACCAAAAGTCAACAAAAGTCAATCGAGAGTCAAACTTAGCCTATAAGTGACAAGAATTGACCGAAACTAAACCAGAGTTGACCAGTTGACTGAAAGTCAACAGTTGTTCAGCATTAGACTAGTTTGACCTAGGGTTGACCAGAGTTGACCAGGGTTGACCAGTTGACCAAAAGTCAACTGTAAGTCAACCTTTGACCCCGTTTGACCTAGTTTGACTTGGATTGACTCCCAGTGACCTAGTATGATCTAGTATGACCTAGTATGACCCAGTTTGACCTAGTTTGACTTAGACTTGCATATCATGACTTAAAATTAGTTTCCCTTTCATTATAAAATTCTGTTTGACTTATAGTATCTCATTTTAGGTCTGTGATTACTCTGAGCGTCTGTTCACCTTATCAGCTCAGGACCACAGGCGAGTACATTCACTGATAGTTTTCATTGTCTTGATATCTACTATATTCGATTCAGTTGTAGTGTCTTACTTGATTTTCGACACGATGGTTCACGGACTAGTATAAGTCGGATCCTGTCATAAGATGTTATTCCTAGACTTTCTTGGTACATTAGTACGTAATATTTTCGTATTTCGTGCACTTATATAGACATCGATTTAGGAGTGGGCTGGCCCCCTGCTTTTGAATCCCGTGTCATGATGTACCATGTCCGAATCCGTGATACTATTCGGAGATGGGGGAATTATTAGGGGTTATGTGATCAAAGCCTCCTGTCACTATTATGCTTGCGCCACTCTCACCGCACTTAGGTGTAGAAGCATGGAAAAGAACAGGAAAATCCAGGCAGCTCAAAACAGATGGAGTCTCATGCGGTTCAAAGAATCCCTCAGAGCTTCATGCGGCTCGGAAGTTTTATGCGGCTCAAAAGACGCCAACCTAGCCATGCGGCTCGAGTAAAAGCCACGTGGCCTTATGTGGCTCGCCTCTACAGCTGGCCATTAAGCATCGACCTCATTTAATGCTCTGACACAACAAGACAGCTCTGACATAAAAGTGAACTGATAGCTCTGACATAAAGCTGCAATGATGACTCTGACATAATGGCGTGCTCCTAGGGAAACGACAAAAATCTCTATAGCTGGCATGATCCATCAAATCCCAAAGTCTTCCATACGGCTTTGACACGTGGCCAGCCGCATGCGGTTCAGGTGCAAGCCATCCCCATGAGGCCGCTACTCTCATGCGGCTCGGATTATGGGGACCATCTCCATGCGGCTCAAATCCTGAGAAGCCACCCCCATGCGGCCGCTACTCTCATACGGCTCGGATCAAGGGGACCATCTCCATGTGGCTCAAATGCTGAGAGGCCACGCCCATGCAGCCTTGACACGTGGCCAGCCTTATGAGGTTCAGTTGGAAACCACCCTCATGCGGCTCAGATTTCGGAAGCCACACTTATGCTGCTGCCATCTTCATGCGGTTCAAATCTTGAGAAGCCACCCTCATGCGGCTCTGTCAAGACACCCTGTCCCTGTGGCTCGCGGTTAGGACACGTGGCCGAAGATCAGTTTCCTCCGTGTCCCTACGGCTCACAGCATAATGATGGTTGGACACGTGGCACCAAATCAATCAAGATTTATCAACAAATTCCAACAACCAGATTTGGTGCAATCATCATAATTACCCGGATCAAATCAGATTTGTTGTAATCAAGCAGATTGAACACGTGGCAGGAGATCCGAGCTTGTCATAACAAATCACGAAGATTCGTGGCAATCAACATTAATTGCCCATACGGATTTGGTGCAATCAACATTAACTGTCCAGATTTGTTGCAATCAAGATTAACGGTCCAGATTAATTGCCAACAAAACATGATCAAGGAAAATGGTAATTAATCTCCAAACTGCCAACTTTTCAAGGGGCAATCATTGCAAACCCTAATGATCACACCCCACTCCTATAAATAGCAAAGTGCCATTCCCTTGCAAACCCCCGGCTGGACACACAGAGAGACAAAAGGCACGCACAGAAGAGTCTCCCCACACATTCCGAGAGCATTTCTTCATAAGAGCCAAGGCTACGTCCGATCGTCCAAGAAGTAAGGCAGAGCTGCCGTCGCTTTCCTGAGCCTCTACCGTCACCCTCCAGAATCAAAAATAAACAATCGTACTTAGAATGCTGTACCTAGGTTTTCATTCCTAGGCTTTCTTTGTACGAGCGAGTTTGTATTGTGGGTCTAAGTTCAGTCCTCCTATAAAATTGTTCTGCACTTCTACAATCATTGGCAAACACGATGGCGACTCTGCTGGGGACTAACTTCTCCATGGATGAGGAGTTGGTGACGCAATCGGATGCAGCCAAACTTGGCTCCACTCAACAGATGCTGGTCGTCCGGTTCGACCAGCAGGCATTTAACGAAATGCTCTCCGACGGAAGCGCTGGCCCGATCCAGTGGCGAGCTCGCACAAAGAAGGCCCGCAGGGAGTGGAGGCCCAAATCATTTGCTCCTCCTCAAACTCTCGAAGATCTATGTTGCTCAAGACGACAGAGAAAACTCTCATACGGCCCTACTTCAGGCCATAGAGGACTCTGCTGTCCCCAAGTCCGACAGAGGAAAACACTACGATGCTGGACTTGCAGGAACAAAGAGGAACTCTGTGCGGTCCAAGAAGAAGTCGCATAAGGGCGCCAGCCACATGAAAACTCATACGGCCACAGAAGCCAGCCGCATGCAGGAGGCTCATACGGCCAGAACTTCCAGCCGCATAAAGGAGGCTCATGCGGCCACGACTGCCAGCCGCATACAGACTGCTCATGCGGCCACGACTGCCAGCCGCATACAGACTGCTTATGCGGCCACCGCTCCTATCCGCATACAGAAGGGTCATGCGGCCATACATGCCAGCCGCATACAGACAGTATGTACGGCCACCAAACCCAGCCGCATACCATCTGCTCCATACGGCTCACGATCAGTCTTCGACCGTCTCTCAGGCGATCCTGACCCCGGATGCTCTCATGTGCCAATCTCTGTGGACTCTTCCTACTATGCACTCTCAGGTGCTAGAAGGAAGAAGTCTCGGACAGTGCGGGCTCGTCGAGCTCAGACAGCTGTCCCAACTTTTGACTATCAGGGCGTTCCGCTGACTATTACGCGGGCCCCTGATGGAAAGTTGTATAAAACTATCCGTGTCCAGCCCCCGGCGGCCAACGAACGGGATAGTTACCAAGAATCTCCCAACAATGATCAGGGGCAAGTACTCGTACTACCCCTACATTAGGAAGCAGGCAGGATACCAACACACTCATGTGCTTAGAACTCCCGGGCCCACAAAACGGGTGACTTGTGCAACATAATTCTTCACGAACGCAAGAAAAGAGACGAAGACTTGGTGTGCAGAAAGTTCTTTCGGGGACATCACTGTACCCAAGTCATTGTCAACTGCTGCTGCAATAAGGAGGCAGTACAAGAAAATCGGCAGTCCGTCTTCCAACGGCTGCAACACCCAAGCTCAGAAGACGAGACGATTCTCGTTGCCTCCTGCAATTCTGCTCTGAAGATTCCTGGCAGCGGGAGAGGGAAGAAAATAAATGTCTCCAGTCCAAAAATCTTAACCGGCGTAACCAAGAAACTCTCTTCTAAGCGGTTGTCTACCACCTTTACAGAAGGAGTTTACCAAGGTACCCGCTCAAAGACGAAATCTGCCACACTTGGAGATTCGTCGTCCACATCTCTGGAAGGCATTAGAGCCGGGGGTAGCACTCCTCCAAATATCTATGATAATCCGGTGTTCTAAGAAGATAATCCAGAGGAAACGGTTCACCCAACAGATACAGCAGATCCCAACGTCCCCGAGGACGTTCACAACTCTCAAGATGAGGCAAGCTCTGAAGCTGGGGGTACCACTCCTTCTGAGTCTGAACCAGAGGAGAACATTCCCTCATACCCTGACGACTTCTCTATACAAGGGTATAACTCAGAAGGCACATCCTTCACCGTTCCTTCCATCTCTCCTCATGTGAGGACGGTGTTCATGACGGACAGCAACCAAGACGGTCCCAGTGATCGCCAACGCATCGACACCCTGGAGGCCATACTTCATTCCTTGGTCAAGTCCGCGGACGAGATCAAAGCGGCCCTTCCAACTCTACAAGAAAGGACGCCTGGCCAAACAAACTTAGGTCCCGCGGTCAATGTGGACTCGAACTCAGCTGCACCAAACTCGGGTGATAATCTTCCTGAAATATCGGCTCCCACCGCTGCAGACAAGGCTAGAAAGGCAAGAAGAGAGGACCAGGAGCTCCGGGCCATGTTCCACACCCGAGAAAACTGCCAAGACCTCAGGATACGACAACCGTATCCTGCTGTGTGGAGAGATGTTCCCTTCCCACCAAGATATAAACCATTTAACATCAATCCATATGATAGAAAGACATCTGCAAGCAGGTACATCACCTACTTCGAAGTCACAACCGACCATCTACCTCATGACGACGCCATCCTTACGCGGTTGTTCATTGGAGCATTGGAAGGGGTTGCCTTCGACTGGTACCGCAACTTGCTGGACAACTGCATTCATTCCTTCACTGGCTTCAAACGTATGTTCCTGGAGAGGTTCTATGAAGTATGACAATACGTGATAATGTCCACCCTCATGGACGTTGTTCAGGAAGAAAAGGAGCTGGCAAGGAACTATATCAAGCGGTTTTGCCAAACCGCAATGATGTTGCCTTCCGGTAACCCTGATTCCTCCTTAATTGAAATTTGCCAAAAGAGGCTGCTTTCCACAATCAGCCTTTGGATGGATGAAAGTCAGTTTAAGGATTGGAAGATGTTCATCATCAGTGCCACTAGCGCAGAAGACAAGTTGATGAAAGCTCGCCAACTGGGATTGCACGTCTCAGAAGGAGAGGATAAGGGCAAACGCCCTAACACCAACAGCAACAATGGTGGTAACCCCTCCAACA
Source organism: Iris pallida (assembly GCA_029216955.1). Classification (NCBI taxonomy): domain Eukaryota; kingdom Viridiplantae; phylum Streptophyta; class Magnoliopsida; order Asparagales; family Iridaceae; genus Iris; species Iris pallida. The sequence continues at coordinate 41,497 of JANAVB010041573.1, forward strand.
ATCGAGACAACAAGGGCAAACAGGCTATGGTGGCCGACACAGCCCCAAAGCCCGAATTAAAGCCAGCAGAAAAGCAGTGGCCTCAGATGACCTACTCCATCGAGGACGGCCATGTCAAGCCCATCTTGGACATGCTCATACAAGGAGGCCAAATTTAGCTCCCTCCTCTAAGGCGTAATCCTCGTCCTGCAGAAATGGAGAGCCCCAAGTACTGCCACTACCATCGCTGTCCACCATGCTGCACAAGACTGCTACCAACTGAAGCGATACATCCAACATCTCATCGATTCTAAGGCCCTGGCTATTGATTTCGAAGAGGTGACCATGGCAGCCAATATGGTGTCAGTAAAATTCGGCAACCTCCCTCCGACAAAGAATCAAGATGGAGTAGTGCCCGTCTACAAAGCAAGGATAGAGGTCGCTAGCCTTTCACCTCCCTGAAACCAGGATGCTGGCCTAGTGCCCCTTACCACATCACAAGGGAAGGTCATGTGGGTCCATCCGGACCTGGTACCCGAAGTGACTCAGTCCGCACCTCCCTCCACCAGCAAGAAGAAGAGTGGGAAAGTCAAATCATGCCGTACAATCTCGGCGAAGGTCGAAGAAGCTATGGCAGTCGTCACCCGGTCGGGTGCACAATCCCAACCTCCATCGGGTAACTCGGCTGAAGATCATCAGCCGACAGCTGCTGATGCTCCAGGAACTTCTCAGCCTTCGACGACCGACAAGCCTAGGCCGAAGGAGACTCGCTTCGACAAACCGCTCTGAAAAGAGACGCCCCATGGGCTGGAAAGGCCCTACAACTTTGACATCTTGGCATAATTGGCCAACACACCGGCCAAATTGTCTCTATACAAACTCCTGAGACTCTCCAAAGATGTTCGTGTCGCACTGAGCAAGGCACTCCAGAATGCCGAAGCATATCTGGCTCAGTCCAATCTCACTGGGGAAAGCTCGCCTGCAGATCTCCAGGACAGCGCTTGCACAGGCGCAATGCCCAACATCGTCTTTACTCCGTAGGATATGCTTATCAAGACCAACCTGCACGAACGCCCACTATATTATACTGGATATATTGGCGATATTAAGGTGGATCGGATGTATATCGATCCCGGTTCTTCCATAAGCATCATCCCGAAGAGCCTACTACACCATCTGTGCTTCCTAATGCATCGTCTGATGTCGACAAGCAACGTCATCAGTGGTTTCAATTCAGGCAGAAGCTATCCGATCGAAAAGATTCGCTTGAGTGCCAAATCGGCGACCTTCAGTCAGAAGTGACCTGTTATGTAATAGATGCGGATACTTTCTACAATATTCTCCTGAGGCATCCTTGGATACTCGATTAATGATCCACACTACACCAGTGCTTCAAGTACGTCGACAAGCACGGCTTTGTGAGGACAGAATTTGTCGACATCGATCCCTTTAAAGGGGTGAATCCTACTTCTCAGATACATGCTTGTACGAGAAGTCGAAAAAGCACCTTGCCGAAGGAGATACTCAAGCTCAGACTGAGGCGACAGCTGGATCAGAAGAACTTCTAACAATCCACCTCCAAGCCTGCAAACCTGGCAAAACTGCACCCCTTACAGCCACTCTGCGTAAGGATTCAATCAGTCTCTCTGCACAAGAGGGGCAGATGATAATCCGACTGCCAAGGTCTGGCCAAGCGTCAAGACCCACGACAGAGCCAATGACAATCAGGCTGCCTAGAGCTAGCCGACAACAAATATAGGAGCTCAATCCCTCTGTCAAGCTGATGACGATTCGTCTTCCCAGAATGAATCTACAGCCGAGCGCTAAGCCGGGGACTGCTAGCCAGCCAACAAATCCCCACCCAGCACTGAGCACCAAACTAGGGGTGGCTAGTATGCTAACGACTCCACGTTCTGCTCCACCCATGGAGCCCCTGATGATTAAGCTGCCTAAGTCATCCTCTCAGTCTTCATTTACACAGGAGGTAACTGAAGAAGAGTCAGAACTGTCCAAGTATGTGGCTACTCACACCGATGTTCCATCCGCAGATGATGTAATCCTACTGGAAAAGATATCTTACTTCATCAATAAAGGGCTATCTTTGAAATATCTCGAGCTTAATAAGCTTTGTACAATGTATGCTGTGGAACACGGTATAGGCACCCACCTGCACACACAGGTAACAAATGTCTACATCGCAAACCAACTTACTCCAGTGGAAGACGCTTACCGTATAATCGAGGGAGAGGATCATCCAATCATCTTCGGCCGGAAGAATGATCCACAACCCTTTAGGGTAGAAGAAATTGATTTCGAACCCGATGTCGGGAGACTGCCCCTTTATCTGTATAGTTCCCAATCCAAATACCTCATACAAAAATAAGGGTATGATCTGGACACTACACCAGGCTTAAACTACGGCACTAGATGGCGGTTACCCTTACAATTGTCGGTCCCAGCTGGGAAACCATGAGACTATTACAACAAAACCAGATGTGGGCTAGCTTATGTTACACCGGCAACGACCCCTGAAAGCTCAGACGAGGAATGTGACTGGCATTCACACTCAACCGGATCACCCACCTCCGATTCGGATATCAGCATCGGGGACGTATTCAGGCAAGTCTTGTCCGTCAATATGGCCTTGGCCGACGCCTACGAAGAAGATGAAGACATTTTCGAACTTCTTGAGTTAGAGCCATGGGCACAACAGCTAGATGTGCAATGGAAGAAGCGGTTCGAACAAAGAGAGCCTCCCACCGAGGATGAGGTTGTGCAAGTCGATCTCGGTGATGAGTCCTCTCCAAAGCCCATCTTCGTCAGCAAGAATCTGACAGACGAAGAGCGAGAATCACTACTGCAACTCGTCAGAGAATACGTCGACATGTTCACCTGGAGCTACGAAGACATGCCAAGACTGAACCCCGAAGTTGCACTCCACAAACTCAACATCCGTCCGAACTCAAAACCGATCAAGCAACAGCATGATGGTTCTGCCCCAACATCATGAATGCCATTGAAGCTGAGGTCAACAAACTGATAGCCAGCAGCTTCATCAGTAAGGAACAACATCCAGACTCGGTCGCCAACATAGTACCAGTCCTCAAGAAGAATGGAAAGATTCAAATCTGCATCGACTTTTATAATATGAATGAGGGGTGTCCTAAGGATGAGTTCCCCCTCTATCACCGACATCATGATTGACAACACATGTGGCTTTGAGCATATGTCATTCATGGATAGTTTCTCGGGGTACAACCAAATCAAGATGTTCCCTAATGACGAAAAGCATACATCATTTCGAACACCAATTGGCACATACTGCTACACAGTCATGCCTTTCAGTTTAAAGAATGCAAGCGCCACCTATCAAAGAGCTATGAGCGTCATCTTTAGAGACCACTTGCGCAAGACAGTGGAATGCTACGTCGACGACGTCATCGTCAAGAGCCGCTCTAAAGAAGATCATCTGCATGATCTGAGGACGGTGTTCGACCTGATGCGAGCACACAATTTGAAAATGAATCCCACGAAATCCTTCTTGGGCGTATCCAACGGGAAGTTCTTGGGTTTTATCATTACTGCCCAGGGAATCCACATAGACCCTGAGAAGATGAAGGCAATCATGGAGATGGGTCCTCCGAGAAATCTCCGCGAACTCAGGGGCCTTCAAGGGAGGCTGGCCTACATCATGAGGTTTATCTCTAACCTCTCCGGACGATGTCAACCACTTACCCACCTCATGAAGAAGGGTGTTTCATTCGTATGGGATGAAGAATGCCAGCGCACCTTCGACAGCATCAAAGAATATCTGACGAACCCTCCAGTCCTGGTAGCCCCGGTTGTTGGAAGACCATTTCTGCTCTATGTAAGAGCGATGGAACATTCTCTCGGTGCTCTGGTAGCACAAAACGATAATGCAGGCCATGAGCAAGCTATATATTACCTCAGCCGAATGATGATGTGGTCGGAGCATCGATACACTGCCGTGGAGAAAGAGTGCCTTGCTCTGGTTTTTGCCATTCAGCAGATGCGACACTATGTCATGGGACAAACCATTCATGTCGTATCAAGAGTTAACCCCCTCAGGGTCCTCATGACCAAGCCAGGTGCACTCAGCTCTCGTCTCGCTACCTGGGCAATTTTATTATCTCCCTGCCACATGATCTTCGTCCCGCAGAAGGCTGTTAAAGGTCAAGCTCTGGCAGACTTTTTAGCAGCTCATCCAGGATCGGAGTCAACCAGAATAGACGAAGAGATTCCAGATGAGGTCGCAAATTCAAATGTGGCCTCCTATGATACCGTATGGCGAATGTTCTTCGACGGCGCTTCTAAAACTGGGCCCAAGGGCAACATTGTCGCTGAAGTCGGAGTGGTGCTAATTTCTTCCACTGGGCTAGTGATCAATCAGGCTTATTCCCTTACGCAACCCTGTTCAAACAATGTGGCCAAGTATAATGCTTTGTCCATTGGCCTCCGACTTGCAAAGGTGCTGGAGGTAGAGTACCTTGAAGCATACGACGATTCGCAGCTAATCATTAACCAGATCCGGGGCTCATACGAAGTACGTCATGAAGACATGATCCCCTATCACCAAATAGCGATTGACATCATCTCGTCCTTGGAAGGGTTCTTCATAGAACACGTTCCCAGACTCCAGAACATTGTACCCGATGCCCTAGCAGGCCTGGCCGCTTCCCTAGCGGTACCGAATCATGCTCATCATCTAGTTGACATAATAGGCCGTGAGTTGGTCTGTCCTAGGAATAATGTTCAGTGTGTTGAGAGCTACTCCGCTCTGACAGTCGACGAAGCACCAGACTGGAGACAACCATTCATCGACTTTGTTGTCTACGACATCCTGCCAGAAAATCTGAAGGAAGCCACTTCTATCAGAAGGCGTTCTCTCAGATTCTTCTATGATACGGAGACGAAAATGCTATATCGATGATCATATGATGGATTACTACTTCGATGTCTGTCAAATACAGAAGCCAAAGAAGCCGTGCGTGAAGCTCATGATGGCATCTGTGGGGGCCATCAGCCTGGCCCGAAACTACAAGACCGCCTTCGCCGAATGGGCTATTACTGGCCCACGATGGTTGTCGATACGATAGACTATGCAAGAAAGTGCAAAGCCTGTCAAGTCCGTGTATATTTCATCCACCAGCCATCCGAGTTTCTACATCCGACAGTAGCATCCTGGCCATTCGAAGCATGGGGAATGGACATCATTGGTCCGATCACTCCGTCTTTGTACCGAGGACACCGCTTCATACTCGCAATCACAGATTACTTCTCTAAATGGGCGGAGGCTATTCCGCTGGCAGAAGTAAAGACTTCAAACGTAATCAGCTTCCTCAAGCATCACATTATCTACCGCTATAGACTGCACCGAAGGATCATCCACGAAAATGGTCCTTAGTTCGCAAGCCACTCCTTCTATCGATTTTGCGACAAACACCGAATCCAGAATATTGCTTCAACACCATACAACCCGGCGGCTAATGGTCTGGCTGAAGCGTTCAACAAAACAATCATCAAGCTACTCAAGGAGTTCGTATCATCAAACAAATACGACTGGAATGAGAAGCTTGGCGAATGCTTATGGGCGTACCGTACTACAACTCGGACGGCCACCGGGAACGCACCATTCTCTCTGGTATATGGAAGTGAGGCAGTTCCCCCATTGGAGACTCAAATCCCCTCACTCCGCGTCGCTCTCACCTATCGATTGACGACAGATGATAATCACCATCGCCGACTATAAGAGTTGGAGGCCCTAGATGAGAAGCGCCTGTTAGCTCAACAACGAATCGAGCTGTACTAAGCCCGTATCTCCGAAGCCTTCAACAAGAAGGTTAAAATCAGAACATTCCAAGTGGACGATCTCGTTCTGGCAGTTCGAAGGCCGATGGTTATGACTCACAAAACCGCCGACAAGTTCCAACCAAAGTGGGAAGGCCCGTTCATCATCGATGCTGTATTCTCCAATGGAGCTTACCGCCTCGCAAAACAAAATAGAGACTTGCTCATGTTGCCCATCAACGACAAGTTCCTGAAGAAGTATTACGTTTGAAACGACATCCTCCAAATCTCCCAGGGTATTGAGTTATGTACCCTCTGGTACCGTTGAACTTACATTCTGACTCCAAATCTCCCGGATGGTTGGGTTATGTACCCTCCGGTACCGCTGAACTCATATTTCGACTCCAAATTTCCCAGAATGACAAGTTACGTACCCTCTAGTACCGCTAAACTTACATTCTGATCCCAAATCTCCCAGATTGTTGAGTTATGTACCGCAGGTACCGCTAAACTTACACTCTGGTCACTACAAATGAATCTATATTATGTCTTTTAGGTAGTAAGTCATGTATGATTATACCTCTGAACTTTCTTCCTAAAAGAGCTCTCTCATCATGATCCAATACCCGCACTTTCAGTGCACAAAAAGGGTAACAGATCCACAAATTCTCCGAAACAACCACGTTGATGTTACCTCTGAGTTGTTTCCTGTCCATCAAAAACAAACTGCCCCTCACATAGAACTTCCACGTCCTCATTACCTCTGAGTTGTTCTATGTACCCTTCATGGAGCCCACTCCTGCTATGTCCTCCTTACCTCTGAGTGGGAAGGCTCCATCGAAGAAACCCTTATATTTACCATGTCCTCATTACCTCTGAGTAAGTATGTTGGTTCTCTCTCGTCTTATTATCCGTATCCAGAACCAGGGTACGCCAAGGATAATAGGTCCACCAAAAGTCTCCTATTAGGGCAACTACTGCAAGCAAAGAGTAGAGCGAATATATTCTGTTCATTCAAAATTAGTTACATTCACATGACTACATCTCATAAGCAAGCCAAAAAAGTTCTCTATCATTTCATTCAGACAAGAAGAAAAAAGATTACATTGATGTCCAAAAGAAGCAAAACACAAACGACAGCTAAAGATAGACAAGAAATATCAAGACAAAGACGGACATTTATGGGAGCCCACGAATCCTAATTGTGGGGGCGCATATACCATTCCCTCAACCATTTTTTATATGAAGGATCTATTTGATTAAGATCCTCGTCCGGAACAGAAGGGTCAGAACTTCCAATACTACCACCGTCAGACTGGGGCTCCTCCTTTACAGCAACTTCAATGTTGGGAGTGTTTCCCTCCCCTATAGGCGCCAACTCTTCTTTTTGTTCCTCCATTTTTGGTATCACCTCCTCCTTAACGAGCGATGACACTTGTTTGATGAAAGGAGGCAACAGCTCTTCCTTCACCATGATCTCAGCCTTCGGCAGGGATGCTGCAAGAATCAAAGATAAAAGAAACAAAGTTAGAAGATGACCGGAGCCTTCTGCGGCCCAGTCTAGATGAGCTTATGCGGCACGGTTTAAAAGGAGGCTTATGCGGTCCTGTTTAATGGGATTTCATGCGGCTCAGCTCAGAGGGACATTACGGTTCTGTTCAACAGGCTTTTATGCGGTTCAAATTGTAAAGTGCTCATGCGGCCGCAAGACGGCTATCATGCGGCTCAGACACAGGGCATACCCCCATGCGGCTCGGACATGGGATGCACATGCGGCACACATAGCACAGTATGCAGATTCATGAAGACGAAGAAGGCTCGCACATAAAATATGCGACATAGCCATGACGGTGAAGGTTTTGAGTCGTGTAATTTCTGCCAAAACCCTTACCAGCAATGGCGGGGTGAACGTCAGGATGAACTTCAGGCGTCGCAGTCGACGTAGAAGCCACTCCCTTACCCTTTGTCACAACCTTGGAAGTCTTGGGGTCCATCGAATGATCGAAGAAGAAGAAGAAGAGGACGACAGTTAGGGCAAGAAGAGCTTAAATCGGGAAAGAGAGTAAAGAGTTTTTTCTCTAAATTACTCTTATTTATATGAGGACAAGGGGGGGCACGTGGACCCATGAACGCTTCGGGTCGTTTGCTGCAGGTAAAACCGACTCCTAGGTTTTCGTCTCCTCGCATAAAAGAGATTCATCAAAGCACAAAATCTAAATTTTTAATGAGCCGACTCTTGGGATTCCCCCAAAAGACGTCTCTAAATCAAAAAACGAATCAAGGGCAATTAATGACGGCTACGTGGCAGAAACGACAGTGTGCGGCCAGAGCGATCCATGCGGCTAGAAAGTCCATACGGCTAGGCAGTCCATATGGTCAGGAAGACTATACGGCTAAGAAGTCCATGCGGCCAGAACATCCTATGCGGCCAGAAGAGCTTATGAGGACATAGCCATGCTTCTTATTCAAAGTATTTCAATTTTACAAATTGAAAACTTTGAAGGGGGGCATGTAGAAGCATGGAAAAGAACAAAAAAATCCATACTGCTCATGCGGTTCAAAGAATCTCTCAGAGCTTTATGTGGTTCATGAGTTTTATGCGGCTCAAAAGACGCCAACCTAGCCATACGGCTCGAATAAAAGCCACATGGCCTTATGCGGCTCGCCTCTACAGCTAACCATTAAGCAGCAGTCTCATTTAATGCTCTGACACAACAAGGCAGCTCTGACATAAAAGTGAACTGACAGCTCTGCATAAAGCTGCAATGATGACTCTGACATAATGACGTGCTCCTAGGAAAACGAAGAAAATCTCTATAGCTGGCACGATCCATCAAATCCCAAAGTCTTCCATACGGCTTTGACACGTGGCCAGCCGCATGCGGTTCAGGTGGAAGCCACCCCATGCGGCCGCTACTCTTATACAGTTCGGATCATGGGGACCATCTCCATGCGGCTCAAATCCTGAGAAGCCACCCCCATGCGGCCGCTACTCTCATGCGGCTCGGATCATGGAGACCATCTCCATACGGCTCAAATGCTGAGAAGCTACGCCCATGCAGCCTTGACACGTGGCCAACCTTATGCGGTTCAGTTGGAAACCACCCTCATGCGGCTCAGATTTCGGAAGCCACACCTATGCGGCTGCCACCTTCATGCGGTTCAAATCTTGAGAAGCCACCCTCATGAGGCTCTGTCAAGATACCCTTTTCCTGTGGTGCGCGGTTAGGACACGTGGCAGAAGATCAGTTTATCCCGTGTCCCTACGGCTCACAGCATAATAATGGTTGGACACGTGGCACCAAATCAATCAAGATTTATCAACAAATCCCAATAACTAGATTTAGTACAATCATCATAATTACCCGGATCAAATCAGATTTATTGCAATCAAGCAGATTGAACACGTAGCAGAAGATTTGAGCTTGTCATAACTAATCACAAAGATTTGCGGCAATCAACATTAATTGCCCATACGGATTTGGCACAATCAACATTAACTGCCCAGATTTCTTACAATCAAGATTAACTCCCCAGATTAATTGCCAACAAAATAGGATCAAGGAAAATGGTAATTAATCCCCAAACTGCCGACTTTTCAAGGGGCAATCATTGCAAACCCTAATGATCACACCCCACTCCTATAAATAGCAAGGTGCCATTCCCTTGTAAACCCCCGGCTAGACACACAGAGAGACAAAAGACATGCACAGAAAAGTCTTCTCACACATTCCGAGAGCATTTCTTCATCAGAGCCAAGGCTACGTCCGATCGTCCAAGGAGTAAGGCAGAGCTGCCGTCGCTTTCCTGAGCCTCTACCGTCACCTCCCAGAATAAAAACTAAACAATCATACTTAGATTGCTGTACCTAGGTTTTCATTCCTAGGCTTTCTTTGTACGAACGAGTTTGTATTGTGAGTCTAAGTTCAGTCCTCCTATAAAATTGTTCTGCACTTTTACAATCAATGGCAAACAGTAGGGTGGAGCAGATTCCTCCGTGTGCTTGTTATCCAGGTTGGCCAGCATGACCCTTTCCAGAGATTTTTGTATGATTGTCGGGCCAAGTGGATAACCTGTCTTGTAACATACCTAAAGCCGATCACATATCGCTCTATTAATTTAAATGTACATTTTATATTTATTTATCGTATCTTATATCCTGCTCAGTTTTACTTTCAGTACTTTTCTCGCCATGCTATGATATTCACTTACTCACATGCTCTACATGCCTTTATGATATACCTTGATTGGAGACTAAGTTATGTTCGGGAGAAGGGTTATAACCTCGGTCCTTGTTTGGTTTAAGGGTTGTAATTCGGCTTTCGAATAGTTCCCAAGTCATCCTATATCTTTGTCTTGTATTTCATTATACTGTCTCTTATAAAATTTGTCAATTCATATGGAACTACTGTTAGTATTTGTACTTGCTTATTTTCCTGACAGGATATCGTTGAGATATTAAAGATGATTCTGAGGCAGATTGCCCGACCTATTATGGGGTCGAGTTAGATGGAGTAGACCAGGACCGTGGCTTGATAGTAGAGCCACTAGACTTTGCACACCCAGAGTAGTGTAGCTTAGTTAGGTTTGCCTGGACTGCGATCCAGCTAGTACTTTCAGACTGTAGTATTTTATATTATATTATGTGACTGTGTGATATTGAGTATATCTCTGGGCTTGTGTTGGATCTTGAACTTATTTCCTATTTTCATCTATCATATTTCCTTTCCATGCTATCGACCTCAGTTTTATTTTGTGATTGAGACTGTATTGCTATGTCACCTCCATTCGGAGTGTATATACTGTACAAGTATCTTTATACTATTTAGTCTTAGTATTTATAGACATTGTATATAGTGTTCTACTGCCGATTCTGTGGCGTAGGCTGGACGTAACCGCGTGCTCGTACCCCTAATCAGGGTACGGGTCGTGACACATTTCTGTGGTGGCCCATGCTGGTCTGTGTCACAATTAGTACGGTCTCGTAATGGTGCTCGACTTAGAGTACTAATTACGAGCCTGCGATTAGGACGTAGGATCTTGGATATGATAGGAGTTACTCAATCACATTTTAGAAAAATTTTTATCTTTTGATTACCATGACAACTCTTTTGTAGTGAATTTAATTGTCCTTCTTTGATATTTTCTATCATGTGCCATATTGATATCTTGTTTTAATCTATCCTCAGGATGATGATTACTCGCTCTCAGGCAGCAAGATCTAGTGCTGTTCCGGAGAGGCCCGATCTGGTAGGACCTCTACCTCCGGTTACGGGAGCTGCAGTTGAGGGAGCTGCCACCTCAGTCCCTGTCCTTCAGGCGGGAGTAGTAGCGACGGTTCCAGGAGGTCTTCCACCTCCAGCAGCGGGACTGTCCATAGTCATTCCTGAGACTCTTCCACCGCCGCCTCCGCTACCGACTGATGCACAACAGATGATGGCCCTTCTACAGCAGATATTGCAGACCCAGAGGGCCAGACAGAAGCACAGCAGCATCAGGCTGATGCGTCCCACCGCCAGACAGAGGTGTTACGACAGAGCATGGAGAATTCCTACCAGCTGGCGATGGCAGCAGTAGACAGGGTTGTGTAGGGTACAGTTCAGGGTGCCCCAGTTCAGCAGCAGGGTCAGGGGAGGCCTGGCACATGCCTAGATTTCAGAAAGATGAACCCGAGGGAGTTTAAGGGTACCGAGGGTATCCTGTATGCGGATGACTGGTTGGAGGATGTCTAGCGGAGCCAGGAGTTAGCAGAGGTCCCGAAAGGGCTTTGGGTGATGTCTGTAGCGAGCCAGTTTTTCGATATAGCCCTGACTTGGTTTCGTACGGATCCTCGTGCGTCGGTGAGGGGTTTAACTTGGGAGAACTTTAGGCGGCTCTTTAAGGAGAAGTTCTACCCCGATGTGGCCTTGATAGCATTGGAGGGACAGTTTGTCAGATTGGTGCAGGAAAACTCATCGGTGGACGAGTATACAGCGGAGTTCTTCCGTCTGAGTAGGTTCATACCAGATCTGATATAGAATGAGGGATATAAGGCCCACAAGTTCTGGAGGGGTCTTATCCATACAGTTCGTACTCGTACTTTCGGGCGAGACGATGTGACCTTCGAGCAGATTCTGATGAAGGCGCAGATAGCAGAGGAGGACTTCGGCCTCAAGCCGAAGAGGGGCAGCGATGTTCTAGAAGCGAGCTCGAGTACGGGGCCGGTGAAGCGCCCTCATTTCCAGCAGAGGCAGTTTCAGCAGCAGCCTCAGTTACAGTTTCAGCAGGCACCAATGCGTGCCCAATAGCACCAGGGACAGGGCCAGAGGCAGGCTACTCAGTGTACTTTCTGTTGGAAGCCAGGGCACACTCGAGAGGCCTGTAAGAAAAGGTTGGGCGTCTGTCTATACTGTGGTGCGCCCGATCACTAGCTGAAGGATTGCCATCTTCGTGGAGTCCGAGGAGGCCAGGACAGAGTACAGCAGGCTAGAGGACCAGCAGTTCAGCAGAGAGGTCCTCCACATCAGACCTAGCAGCAGCACTTTGTACAGCACCAGAGGGAAGCACCTATGGGCAGAGTGTTCACCTTGACAGCAGAGGAGGAGACAGAGCCAGTGGGTGATATTGTGGCAGGTCACGTTCTCTTTGATTCATTCCCTGCTTTTACCTTGTTTGATTCCGGTGCCACTCATAGTTTTGTGTCTGTTTTCTTTGCTCTGAGACACAATATTATTGCTGAGTATATGGGTAGGACTTACAAGATATTGACCGGGGGAGGCATCATCTTGGTTAATAATATCTGCAAGGGGCGAAGAGTTACTTTAGAAGGTCGGGATTTGAGCGCGTGCTTGCTCGTAATGCCTCTTCTGAGGTACGATATGGTACTCGAAATGGATTGGTTGAGCATGCACCATGCTAGTATAGACTGTAGATGAGGTAGGGTTCTGTTTAGGCCACCGGGAGAGCTAAAGATTATGTTTGCTAGGGGACCAGCTGAGCCATGAGATAGTTTCTGTGGAGCTTTGCTGGCGGGGCAGGCATTGCCGCCTCCATTGATAGCTGATTTCATGGATGTTTTTCCCGAAGAGTTACCCGAGATGCCGCCAGATAGAGACGTTGAGTTCTCTATAGACTTAGTATCGGATGCTGAGCGTATTTTACAGCACGTCTATAGGGTCAACAACAGCGAGTTGGCAGAACTGAAGAAGCAAGTCGACGAGCTACAGGAAAAGGGATTCATCAGATCCAGTTCATCATCTTAGGGAGCGCCAGTTCTGTTTGTACCGAGACAGGATGGTATGATACGCATGTGTATCGATTACAGGGTGCTCAACAACCTCACTATTAAGAATAAGTACCCGTTGTCGAGGATTGACGACTTGTTCGATCAGTTGAGCGGCGTGAAGGTGTTTTCGAAGATAGACCTGAGGTCCGATTATCATCAGCTGAAGGTAAAGCGGGAAGCATTCCGAAGATGGCTTTTCGGACTCGGTATGACCAGCACGAGTTCACTGTCATGCCATTTGGGTTAACCAACGTCCCAACAGTGTTTATGAACTTGATGAACAAGGTATTCCATCAGTACCTTAACAAGTTTGTGGTGGTCTTTATAGATAATATCTTGGTCTACTCGAAGATGCCAGAGGAGCATGAGGAGCATCTGAGGATTGTGCTCGAGACTCTGAGAAAGAAGCAGTTGTACGGGAAGCTTTTGAAGTGCGAGTTCTTCCTAGACTAGGTCGAGTTCTTGGGTCATGTTGTGACCGAGCACGGGATCTCAGTGGACCAGAAAAAGATTGCAGTGGTAGAGTCTTGGTCTACACCCAGTTCAGTTGCCGAGATTTGGAGCTTTCTGGGTTTTGCTGGCTACTATCGGAAGTTCGTCCAGGACTTCTCGCGGATTGTGGAGCCTATGACTAGCCTTACCAGGAAGGATGTGGAGTTCGTCTGGACTAAGGAGTGTCAGGCCGTCTTCGATGAGCTGAAGAAGAGGTTAACATCAGCTCCGATCTTGACATTACCGTCTGGAACCGGTGGTTTCTCGATCTACAGCGACGCTTCTGGCAGGGGTTTGGGTTGTGTTTTTCAGCAGCACGGGAAGGTGATTTCCTATGCATCTAGACAGTTACGTCCTCATGAGAAGAACTATCCGACTCACGATCTAGAGTTGGCCGCTGTTATCTTTTTCTTGAAGTTGTGGAAACACTACTTGTATGGAGAGCGGGTTGAGATCTTCACTGATCACAAGAGTTTGAAGTACATATTCACTCAGAAGTAGTTGAACATGCGACAGAGACGATGTAGTGCCCCAAAATTAGTAATACGTATTTTATATGTGTTCGTATTTCTGACCCGTATTTCTTATTTTCTTTGATTAGTTAGTTATGGTTTATTTCATATCTAGCATTTGTGGTTTAATTGTCATTTATCATTCATGGATTAATTCTGATTAGTGGAGCTTAGTTTTATTTGGATAGGAGGAGGATTGGGTTGGCTCGGTTTGGTCTGGCTTGGTTTGGGTTGGCTTGGTTCGGTTTGGGATTACTCTTGGTTCATCATGAACCAAGGGGTGAACCCCCTACCTACCACCACCACTCATATTTATTACCTATTCTTCTTCTCTTTCTTCATTAATCTTCTTCCTTCTCCATTAAACCCACCACCAACCAAGAACACCCCTTAGGCAAGTGCATCTTGCTTCATGGAGGAACCCAAATTTTATTGTTCTATTCTCTTCTTTGTAACATTTTAACTTACTTTAGTACTTGACATTTTCTCTTTTTATGGCAAGATTCTTGTAGATCTAAGTTTAAATTATTTTTGAAAATCTTGGGTTTTGATCTACTAAACTTTGTTACTTTCGAGTTTTGATGTTTCCATGTTGTAGAGAATTTTATTCTACCCAATTTTGACCTTTGAAAAGTTGGATTTGGACTTATTTTGACCAAGTTATGGACTTTTGAAGCTTTGGGTTCAACCATGGAGTTCTTGCTATTTTGGAGAAGACAGTGAGCAGTGCGCGAGCTTTTTAGCTTGCGCCACTGAGTTGCGCGTGCTCTTTAGCGCAGCACAGTCCCCATACGCTGCCTTTTGGGAGCACATGACTCGCATACGCTCGCTTGCTTGACAAGGAGTTGTATCGACCCCATACGCTATCTTTTGGGAGCGTATGACTCGCATACGCTCGCTTGCTTGACAAGGAGTCGTATCGACCCCATACGCTGCATTTTGGGAGCGTATGACTCGTATACGCTCGCTTGCTTGACAAAGAGTCGTATCGACCCCATACGCTGCCTTTTGGGAGCGTAGCCAGACCTGAGCGTAAGCTGACCTGAGCGTATGCTACCTGAGCGTAAGCTGACCTGAGCGTATGACCTGAGCGTATGCTACCTGAGCGTAAGCTGACTTGAGCGTATGACCTGAGCGTATGCTACCTGAGCGTAAGCTGACCTGAGCGTATGACTTGAGCGTAGCTTGACCTGAGCGTAGCCTGATTACCCTGGATCTTCTATAGCCCTGTATATTGATATTTTATTAGATAATTAACGTCCATTTTATATCCTTACGTCTTTTGTCATGAACTTGATAATCCCGAATTTATTTATTATATTTGGAATGATAATTGAACAATGCTTGATAGTGGCCCGCCGTGGTGCACTCTTGACTTGATAACATGACCTGCTACACATGACATGACAGTGACCCATGGTGGTGCACTCTTGACAAGTAATTTGACATGATAATTCTTGATGGTGGTCCGTCGTGACGTACCCTTACCTTGATAAGTAATAATGATAATGATAGCGGCCCGTCGTGGCACACTCTTGACAAATTAATTTATTAGCCTGGACACCGTGGTTGTTTGCATGGATTGTGCTTGTATAAATGACGAGTCCTGTGTTTCTTGCATCATGTCTAAGGCATGATCCCTGAGTACCACGGTCAGGGATTCATACTGAATCTGGCTAGGTTAATGACTAGATTGATCAAATAGTTCATAGAGAATTTCCCAGTTACCTGTTGCCCCTTTGGTCCCGGCCTTATATATATATACATGGAATTTGTTGCTATCCGTCGAGATGAGCGCACTTCCAGCCCGCCGTCGAGTGTGGTACCTTAGGACACATGTATCTTACTACAGTGTATCTGCTATATCCTGCTATCTTTTCCTTTTCTTGCTGGGATCACTCAGGTAGTAACAAACAGGTAACCGGACTTGGAATTCTCATTGCCTTTGCTAGTAACTAGGCCTGTGATAACCCTAGTTAGTTAAAGTAGCAAGCCGTACTTATTGCTTGGCCGTGAATGTTGGATGGGGTTCAATCTGTCTAGTCTTGTCTTGATCCTGTACAAGATTGTTGCATGTCTCGATTTCTTATATTTACCTTGCCGATAAATGGTGGGAGAAGCCAAGTTCCGTTCAGACGAAGGGTTACAACCCCGGTCCTTGTTTGATTTACGGATTGTAACCTGGTTATCTGAATAGTCCCATGGTTATCTCATCGTATATCATCCTGTCTTGCTTTTCCATATGTTCTGTCTTTTATTGATTCTGTACAAGATTGTCTTTTATATTCACCTGTCATGCTTTTCTTAATTACTGTCTCTTATTATGTAATTTATATTATTGTGCTAATTGTTGGTTTTAGTTCCTAAGTGAAGCCTCTTTTGTGGCACTTGCTCTTTCTGGGGTCTGACCCAGCTGGTTTTGTATGGCCAGATACCGGAGCAGCAGCAAAGGATCACCTGCTTTCCAACCAGATGGTGACCACTAGAGGGAATCCTGGCAACGAGTGGATTTATTTTGTCCTCCCACTGTAATTGTACACTATTCTTTTGAGGCGTTTAGCCGCCGAACAAGTGTTAGCTCGTGTATATTTTACTTACTGTCTGCCTACGGGTTGTAACATGATTGGCAACTCGAGGTTGATCATGTATGACTTAACTCTTGCTAGTCCTTACATTTTGTATGACTAGCTTCATGATCATCTGGATATGTAATGTTTGGGACGCCTTACAATTGTATATTTGGTGATCTGATATCTTGTGATTATTACTAGTTGGTTGAGATTGAGACAATAGGATAATTATGACCTTAAGAGACTGATGGCTTGTAGATAAACCCTCACATATCTAGACAGCCGTGACCGTATGGTGAGATGGATTCCATTTCATTATAGGTAGCTGGCTATGTCCGCCCCCGCTCTCCAGTATTCTGGTTCTGGGGCGTGACATGGTTTAAGTGGTGGCCTATACAGGTCTTGTCAATCAAGAAATATGAGGATTTACCGGATAGATGTCTCAATCTGTACTCGCCTTTGATCTCCACTCGTATCTTCTTATCTCCTTGGATCCCTGACTTGATAACATGCTTGCATCATTGTTCTATCCTGGTCCTTCCTTAATATTCCCGATGTCATTGCTTCAGTGGCATCATTCCTGTTGATCAGCCAGAAGGAGTTCGGCCGGCAGACCAACAACAACAAGAAGATCAAGATCAGTCCTCAGCAGCCGTCTTCCAAGCCATGCCTTCTAGAGAACCAGTACCGCCAGTTCAGCCCGTCCAGCTAGCAGGGTCAGAGGATGGAGGATTGGTAGGACTCATCCGTAAATTACTTGCGTCCCAAGATCGTCAGGGAGATGTCCTGCACCAAGCGGTACAAGATGCTCTGAATAGAAGTGGTCCTCGAGGGAATAGTACGGTCAACAATTTCAAACGCCTGAACCCTCCCTTCTTCGACTGCAGCGAGGATGCTATTGCTGCAGATGCCTGGCTACAGGACATTGAAGTTATCTTGGAGGCAGCCAGGACCCCTGAAGCAGAGAAGGTGGCTGTGGTGCGCCTGCAGTTACTAGATCTAGCCCGCAGCTGGTGGGCTATACAAGCAGCGAGTTTGGGTACGCCTGTCATGTGGGCGGTATTCAGTGATATGTTTCAGACCAAGTACTTCGACGCAGTGGCTAGATATAACTTGCAGACCAGGTTTAGTAATCTCAGGCAGATGAATAGGACGGTCGACGGATATGCGGCCGAGTTTTCAAAGTTGAGTCGGTTTGCTCCCACCTTGGTGGCAACCGAGCTAGACAGAGCACAGCGATTTCAGCAGAGGATCCACTTGGAGATCATATTGGCAGTAGAGCAGTTCGAGCAAAAACTTTTGATGCCGTCTTACGAGCAACAAGGAGGCACGAGTATACCTCCCAGAGGATAGCGGACCGGACCGGAGGTCGGAAGCGGTCTCACAACCAGATGAACCAATCCTCAGCACCGGCCCCAGCAGCCAGGGCTTTGACTATTGGAGCTCCGAGGCGAGCGGCCTCAGTGACGTCGGTTCAGCACTCAACCCCGACATACTCTCAGCAGAAACAAAAGCAAGCACAGTCTTCCGCCGTGGGCTGTTCTTATTGTGGGAAGCCTGGACACGTGGTAGCGGAGTGTCGCAAGGCGTTAGGATTGTGTTTATTGTGTGGAGCACCGAACCATAGGGTGGGGTCCTGCCCTTTCAGAGTTGATTCAGCATCGAAAGTATCTAGTCCCTCGGTTATGGGACCAGCACCAGAACCAGAACCAGTTCCAGTTCACCAACCAAAACAGCTCCCGTTCCCAGGTCCATTGCCGTCCCAGGCCCAGGCCTTCCAGCAACAGAGGCCTCAGCAGTTCGCCCAAGCCCAGGTCCAGATCTAGAATCGGCAGAAAGGTATCTGTGTCCTATTGTCTTACTTTTTGCCATTGTTATACGGGACACATGTCATGTTTCATGTATCCTAATTACAACGGTATATCCCGGGCCCGAGCCATGTCCTAGATCATTCAAAAACGATTATTGGTACCAACCTTTTCGTATGAGGAGAGGCCCGTGTCCATGTTTGACCAGAGAGAGAGACCTCAAGCGCAAGGCTATCAGTTTAGTTTATGTTGCTTGAGTTCATCGCTCCTTGGGGGAGTCAAACATAGGAGTGTGAGGATGATACCCGATCACGTTATCCCAATCGGTTTGGCTCGTGAGGTGTAATATCTTCCTTATGCCTTGCACTTCGATTTCTTGCTTGCATGTATGATTGTATGATTGATTGGTAGCGTAGATTGCTTGCGATAGTATAGTTGTTCCGACATCCCTAGCCTCTTGATTAAATTCCGAGGACGGAATTCATTCAAGGTGGGTAGGATGTAGTGCCCCGAAATTAGTAATACGTATTTTATACGTGTTCGTATTTCTGACCCATATTTCTCATTTTCTTTGATTAGTTAGTTATGGTTTATTTCATATCTAGCATTATGGTTTAATTGTCATTTATCATTCATGGATTAATTCTGATTAGTGGAGCTTGGTTTTATTTGGATAGGAGGAGGATTGGGTTGGCTCGGTTTGGCCTGGCTTGGTTTGGGTTGGCTTGGTTCGGTTTGGGATTACTCTTGGTTCATCATGAACCAAGGGGTGAACCCCCTACCAACCACCACCACTCATATTTATTACCTATTCTTCTTCTCTCTTTTCATTAATCTTCTTCCTTCTCCATTAAACCCACCACCAACCAAGAACACCCCTTAGGCAAGTGCATCTTGCTTCATGGAGGAACCCGAATTTTATTGTTCTATTCTCTTCTTTACAACATTTTAACTTACTTTAGTACTTGACATTTTCTCTTTTCATGGCTAGATTCTTGTAGATCTAAGTTTAAATTATTTTCAAAAATCTTGGGTTTTGATCTACTAAACCTTGTTACTTTCGAGTTTTGATGGTTCCATGTTGTAGAGAATTTTATTCTACCCAATTTTGACCTTTGAAAAGTTAGATTTGGACTTATTTTGACCAAGTTATGGACTTTTGAAGCTTTGGGTTCAACCATGAAGTTCTTGCTATTTTGGAGAAGACAGTGAGCAGTGTGCGAGCTTTTTAGCTTGCGCCACTGAGTTGCACGCGCTCTTTAGTGCAGCGCAGTCCCCATACGCTGTCTTTTGGGAGCGTATGACTCGCATACGCTCGCTTACTTGACAAGGAGTCGTATCGACCCCATACGCTGCCTTTTGGGAGTGTATGACTCGCATATGCTCGTTTGCTTGACAAGGAGTCGTATCGACCCCATACGCTGCCTTTTGGGAGCGTATGACTCACATACGCTCGCTTGCTTGACAAGGAGTCGTATAGACCCCATACGCTGCCTTTTGGGAGCGTATGACTCGCATATGCTTGCTTGCTTGACAAGGAGTCGTATCGACCCCATACGCTGCCTTTTTGGGAGCGTATGACTCGCATACGGTCGCTTGCTTGACAAAGAGTCGTATCGACCCCATATTCTGCCTTTTTGGGAGCGTAGCCAGACCTGAGCGTAAGCTGACCTGAGCGTATGACCTGAGTGTATGCTACCTGAGCGTAAGCTGACCTGAGCGTATGACCTGAGCGTATGCTACCTGAGCGTAAGCTGACCTGAGCGTATGACTTGAGCGTAGCTTGACCTGAGCGTAGCCTGATTACCCTGGATCTTCTATAGCCCTGTATATTGATATTTTATTAGATAATTAACGTCCATTTTATATCCTTACGTCTTTTGTCATGAACTTGATAATCCCGAATTTATTTATTATGTTTGGAATGGTAATTGAATAATGCTTGATAGTGGCCTGCCGTGGTGCACTCCTGACTTGATAACTTGACCTGCTACACATGACATGACAGTGACCAGTGGTGGTGCACTCTTGACAAGTAATTTGACATGATAATTCATGATGGTGGTCCGTCGTGACGCACCCTTGCCTTGATAAGTAATAATGATAATGATAGTGGCCCGTCGTGGCGCACTCTTGACAAATTAATTCATTAGCCTGGACACCGTGGTTGTTTGCATGGATTGTGCTTGTATAAATGACGAGTCCTGTGTGTCTTACATCATGTCTAGGGCATGATCCCTGAGTACCACGGTCAGGGATTCATACTGAATCTGGCTAGGTTAATGACTAGATTGATCAAATAGTTCATGGAGAATTTCTCAGTTACCTGTTGCCCCCTTTGGTCCCGGCCTTATATATATATACATGGGATTTGTTGCTATCCGTCGAGATGAGCGCACTTCCAGCCCGTCGTCGAGTGTGGTACCTTAGGACACATGTATCTTACTACAGTGTGTCTGCTATATCCTGCTATCTTTTCCTTTTCTTGCTGGGATCACTCAGGTAGTAACAAACAGGTAACCAGACTTGGAATTCTCATTGCCTTTGCTAGTAACTAGGCCTGTGATAACCCTAGTTAGTTAAAGTAGCAAGCCGTACTTATTGTTTGGCCGTGAATGTTGGATGGGGTTCAGTCTGTCTAGTCTTGTCTTGATCCTGTACAAGATTGTTGCATGTCTCGATTTCTTATATTTACCTTGCCGATAAATGGTGGGAGAAGCCAAGTTTCATTCAGACGAAGGGTTACAACCCCGGTCCTTGTTTGATTTACGGGTTGTAACCTGGTTATCTGAATAGTCCCATGGTTATCTCATCGTATATCATCCTGTCTTGCTTTTCCATATGTTCTGTCTTTTATTGATTCTGTACAAGATTGTCTTTTATATTCACCTGTCATACTTTTCTTAATTACTGTCTCTTATTATGTAATTTATATTATTGTGCTAATTGCTGGTTTTAGTTCCTAAGTGAAGCCTCCTTTGTGGCACTTGCTCTTTCTGGGGTCTGACCCAGCTGGTTTTGTATGGCCAGATACCGGAGCAGCAGCAAAGGATCTACCTGCTTTCCAGCCAGATGGTGACCACTAGAGGGAATCCTGGCAACGAGTGGATTTCTTTTGTCCTCCCACTGTAATTGTACATTATTCTTTTGAGGCGTTTAGCCGCCGAGCAAGTGTTAGCTTGTGTATATTTTACTTACTGTCTGCCTACGGGCTGTAACATGATTGGCAACTCGAGGTTGATCGTGTATGACTTAACTCTTGCTAGTCCTAATATTTTGTACGACTAGCTTCATGATCATCTGGATATGTAATGTTTGGGATGCCTTACAATTGTATATTTGGTGATATGATATCTTGTGATTATTACTAGTTGGTTGAGATTGAAACAATAGGATAATTATGACCTTAAGAGACTGATGGCTTGTAGATAAACCCTCACATATCTAGACAGCCGTGACCGTATGGTGAGATAGATTCGATTTTATTATACGTAGCTGGCTATGTCCGCCCCCGCTCTCCAGTATTCTGGTTCTGGGACGTGACATGGTTTAAGTGGTGGCCCATACAGGTCTTGTCAATCAAGAAATATGAGGGTTTACCGGATAGATGTCTCAATCTGTACTCGCCTTTGATCTCCACTCGTATCTTCTTATCTTCTTGGATCCCTGACTTGATAACATGCTTGCATTATTTTTCTATCCTGGTCCTTCCTTAATATTCCCGATGTCATTGCTTCAGTGGCATCATTCCTGTTGATCAGCCAGAAGGAGTTCGGCCGACAGACCAGCAACAGCAAGAAGATCAAGATCAGTCCTCAGCAGCCGCCTCCCGAGCCATGCCTTCTGAAGAACCAGTACCGTCAGTTCCGCCCATCCAGCCAGCAGGGTCAGAGGATGGAGGATTGGTAGGACTCATCCGTGAATTGCTTGCGTCCCAAGATCGTCAGGGAGATGCCCTGCACCAAGCGGTACAAAATGCTCTGAATAGAAGTGGTCCTCGAGGGAACAGTACGGTCAACAATTTCAAACGCCTGAACCCTCCCTTCTTCGACGGCAGCGAGGATGCTATTGCTGCAGATGCCTAGCTACAGGATATTGAAGTTATCTTGGAGGCAGCCAGGACCCCTGAAGCAGAGAAGGTGGCTGTGGTGCGCCTGCAGTTACTAGATCTAGCCCGCAGCTGGTGGGCTATACAAGCAGCGAGTTTGGGTACGCCTGTCATGTGGGCGGTATTCAGTGATATGTTTCAGACCAAGTACTTCGACGCAGTGGCTAGATATGACTTGCAGACCAGGTTTAGTAATTTCAGGCAGATGAACAGGACGGTCGACGGATATGACGCCTAGTTTTCAAGGTTCAGTCGGTTTGCTCCCACCTTGGTGGCAACCGAGCTAGACAGAGCACAGCGATTTCAGCAGGGGCTCCACTTGGAGATCATATTGGCAGTAGAGCAGTTCGAGCACAAAACTTTTGATGCCGTCTTGCGAGCAGCGAGGAGGCACGAGTATACCTCCCAGAGGATAGCGGACCGAACCGGAGGTCGGAAGCGGTCTCAGGACCAGATGAACCAATCCCCAGCATCGGCCCCAGCAGCCATGGCTTTGACTATTGGAGCTCCGAGGCGAGCGGCCTCAGTGACGTCGGTTCAGCACTCAACCCCGACGTACTCTCAGCAGAAACAGAAGCAAGCACAGTCTTCCGCCGTGGGCTGTTCTTATTATGGGAAGCGTAGACACGTGGTAGCGGAGTGTCGCAAGGCGTTGGGATTGTGTTTATTGTGTGGAGCATCGAACCATAGGGTGGGGTCTAGTCCCTCGGTTATGGGACCAGCACCAATACCAGAACCAGCTCCGGTTCACCAACCACAGCAGCTCCCGTTCCCGGGTCCATTGCCGTCCCAGGACCAGGCCTTCCAGCAACAGAGGCCTCAGCAGTTCGCCCTAGCCCAGGCCTAGATCCAGAATCGGCAGAAAGGTATCTGTGTCCTATTGTCTTGCTTTCTGCCATTGTTATACGGGACACATGTCATGTTTCATGTATTCTAATTACAATGGTATATCCCGGGCCCGAGCCATGTCCTAGATCATTCGAAAACGATTATTGGTACCAACCTTTTCGTATGAGGAGAGGCCCGTATCCATGTTTGACCAGAGAGAGAGACCTCAAGTGCAAGGCTATCAGTTTAGTTCGTGTTGTTTGAGTTCATCGCTACTTGGGCGAGTCAAACGTGGGAGTGTGAGGATGATACCCGATCACGTTTTCCTAATCGGTTTGGCTCGTGAGGTGTAATATCTTCCTTATGCCTTGCACTTCAATTCCTTGCTTGTATGTATGATTGTATGATTGATTGGTAGCATAGATTGCTTGCTATAGTATAGCTGTCCCGACATCCCTAGCCTCTTGATTAAATTTCGAGGACAGAATTCTTTCAAGGTGGGTAGGATGTAGTGCCCCGAAATTAGTAATACGTATTTTATACGTGTTCGTATTTCTGACCTGTATTTCTCATTTTCTTTGATTAGTTAGTTATGGTTTATTTGATATCTAGCATTGTGGTTTAATTGTCATTTATCATTCATGGATTAATTCTGATTAGTGGAGCTTGGTTTTATTTGGATAGGAGGAGGATTGGGTTGGCTCGGTTTGGCCTGGCTTGGTTTGGGTTGGCTTGGTTCGGTTTGGGATTACTCTTGGTTCATCATAAACCAAGGGGTGAACCCCCAACCTACCACCACCAATCATATTTATTACCTATTCTTCTTTTCTCTCTTTATTAATCTTCTTCCTTCTCCATTAAACCCACCACCAACCAAGAACACCCCTTAGGCAAGTGCATCTTACTTCATGGAGGAACCCGAATTTTATTCTTCTATTCTCTTCTTTGCAACATTTTAACTTACTTTAGTACTTGACATTTTCTCTTTTCATGGCTAGATTCTTGTAGATCTAAGTTTAAATTATTTTCGAAAATCTTGGGTTTCGATCTACTAAACCTTGTTACTTTCGAGTTTTGATGGTTCCATGTTGTAGAGAATTTTATTCTATCCAATTTTGACATTTGAAAAGTTGGATTTGGACTTATTTTGACCAAGTTATGGACTTTTGAAGCTTTGGGTTCAACCATGGAGTTCTTGCTATTTTGGAGAAGATAGTGAGCAGTGCGCGAGCTTTTTAGCTTGTGCCACTGAGTTGCGCGTGCTCTTTAGCGTAGCGCAGTACCCATATACTGCCTTTTGGGAGCGTATGACTCGCATACGCTCGCTTGCTTGACAAGGAGTCGTATCGACCCCATACGCTGCCTTTTGGGAGCGTATGACTCGCATACGCTCACTTGCTTGACAAGGAGTCGTATCGACCCATACGCTGTCTTTTGGGAGCGTATGACTCGCATACGCTCGCTTGCTTGACAAGGAGTCGTATCGACCCCAAACGCTGCCTTTTGGGAGCGTATGACTCGCATACGCTCGCTTGCTTGACAAGGAGTCGTATCGACTCCATACGCTGCCTTTTTGGGAGCGTATGACTCGCATACGCTCGCTTGCTTGACAAGGAGTCGTATCGACCCCATATGCTGCCTTTTTGGGAGCGTAGCCAGACCTGAGCGTAAGCTGACCTGAGCGTATGACCTGAGCGTATGCTACCTGAGCGTAAGATGACCTGAGCGTATGACCTGAGCGTATGCTACCTGAGCGTAAGTTGACCTGAGCGTATGACCTGAGCGTATGCTACCTGAGCGTAAGCTGACCTGAGCGTATGACTTGAGCGTAGCTTGACCTGAGCGTAGCCTGATTACCCTGGATCTTCTATAGCCCTGTATATTGATATTTTAACGTCCATTTTATATCCTAACGCCTTTTGTCATGAACTTGATAATCCCAAATTTATTTATTATGTTTGGAATGATAATTGAACAATGCTTGATAGTGGCCCGCCGTGGTGCACTCCTGACTTGATAACTTGACCTGCTACATATGACATGACAGTGACCCGTGGTGGTGCACTCTTTACAATTGTATATTTGGTGATCTGATATCTTATGATTATTACTAGTTGGTTGAGATTGAGACAATAGGATAATTATGACCTTAAGAGACTGATGGCTTGTAGATAAACCCTAACATATCTAGACAGCCGTAACCGTATGGTGAGATGGATTCCATTTCATTATACGTAGCTGGCTATGTCCGCCCCCGCTCTCCAATATTCTGGTTCTGGGGCGTGACACGTTGGCTCGAGCTGATAAAGGATTTCGATATTGCCTTGCAGTACCATCCAGGAAAAGCCAACGTAGTTGCAGATGCCTTGAGCAGGTATCCAGTAGCTATATATCTGACGACAGATCATCATCTTTTGGTTGACCTGGACAGTTTGGGAATCGAGGTGATTATTCCGGGCATAGAGGTACAGATGTGGGGCTTGCAGATTCAGTCTGAGTTGATGGACAGAGTCAGATCAGCATAATATGATAATGTTGCCCTGAGGAGCATCAGGGAGCAGGTGTGGACAGGGTTGCTCGACGATTTCTCTATTAGCGAAGATGGGTCGCTACGGCACGGTGCTAGACTGTGCGTTCCGAGTGGAGAGCTTCGAGAGGAGGTTCTTCAGGAGGTACATCGCTCTCAGTACTCTATGCATCCTGGGGCCAACAAGATATACAGAGATCCAAGGGAGCACATTTGGTGGTACGACATGAAGCGCGAGGTAGCTCAGTTTGTATCTCGCTGCTTAGTATGTCAGCAGGTGAAGGCCGAGAGACAGAGGCCTGGTGGGTTGCTATAGCCACTACCCATTCCTGAGTGGATATGGGAGCACATCACCATGGACTTTGTGTCCGAACTTCCACGATCTCCTGGAGGGAAAGACGCGATTTGGGTCATAGTTGATAGATTGATCAAATCGACCCACTTTTTGCCTTTCAAGGTAGGATTGTCTACGGAGAGGCTGGCAGAGCTGTACGTTCGTCAGATCATGCGATTGCATGGGGTTCTTGTGAGCATAGTTTCAGACCGGGATAGTCATTTTACTTCCCACTCCTGGAGGAGTTTGCAGACTAGCTTGGGCACCTCGTTCAAGTTTAATACCGCTTATCATCCCCAGACAGACGGGCAGTCCGAGAAGACTATCCAGACTTTGGAGGACATGCTTCGCACGTGTGTGCTTGATCTCGGGGGTTCTTGGGAGGACCATCTTCACTTAGTAGAGTTTGCTTACAACAATAGCTATCAGGCCAATATAAAGATGTCGCCATTCGAGGCTCTATACGGACGGAGATGCCGTACTCCCTTATCATGGAACGATGTCGACGAAAGAGTGCTGCTTGGACCGGAGATGGTAGTGGATGCAGCTGAGAAAGTCAGGTTGATTAGAGACAGACTTCGGGTAGCTCAGGATAGGCAGCGGCATTGGACCGATAGCCACCGGAGACAGTTAGAGTTCGAGGTTAGTTTCAGTTCCTGTTTGTGATGCTTGTAATTTTGTTTGTCCTGTGTGCTGAGTTTATTTTATGTCTAGGCTGGTGCTTTGGTGTTCCTGAAGATTTCTTCGACAAGGGGCACGATTCGCTTTGGCGGAGGCAGGAAGCTTAGTCCGTGCTACATCGGACCTTTCACTATCCTTGAGAGGGTCGGTACAGTGGCTTATCGACTAGACTTACCACCTACACTAGAGGGGGTGCACAACGTGTTCCATATGTCACAGCTGAGGCGGTACGTGGCAGACCCCAGCCATGAATTGGACCATTCAGCGATCGAGGTGGGGCCTACTCTTTACTATCCAGAGCAGCCAGGGGAGATTCTGGATCGTAGGGAGAAGGTGCTCCGGAACCAGGTTATGCCCTTGGTTCGTGTTGCATGGAGGCATCACTCTCCACGTGAGTCTACCTGGGAGAGAGAGGACAACATGCGGAAGCGTTTTCCTTATCTCTTCGAGCCCTGAGGTATAAATTTTTATGTTTTTGCATGTGATTTCGGTATATGTTTTAATTTTGAGGAATTTTTTTTTAAGGTGGATAGATTTGTCACCTCCAATTTTTATAAATAGGGGTATTTTGGTCGTTTTCCACTTTAGAATTATTTTAGAATTATTTATTTATTTATGATATTATTTTGGGGTTATTTGAGTCGGGTTCGAATTTCAACTCAATCTGACTTATATCGGGGACCCGGGGTAGTTTTGACTCTAGAGGGACCTACTCATTAGTTAGGCATGGCCCACATGACATTATTTTTAGTTAGGGGTTAGGCTAATTATTCATGGGTAGGTTTAGTTGGATTAGAGACTTAAAACAAGACTAATTTGGCCTCAACCTTAAACCCTTTCCTAATATTAATTAATAGGATTAGTGGGGGGCTTTTTAGACTTTTAATAGGGGGGACACCTATGCCTATAGGTGGCCGGCCATATCTAGGGGATAGGAATGAGCCTTTTGTTTTATTCCACTCCATATTTTCTCTCTCTTGTTCTTTCCCAAATTTTGAGAAGAGTTTCTATTGATTTTACCATCAAATCAATCCTTTTCTCCACCCAATGTTCTTCATTTCTTCTCTACTCAAGCAAGGGAAGGAGCTAGCCAAGTTTGGAAGGTTTCGGAACTCGTTCGTGTCCATTTGGAGATCTCTACGTGTCGGTGTCGTATCGGGAGGAGTTTTCCTAGATTCGATCTATCGGGAGATATAATCTATTCTCTATTTCCTTCCTACATGCATTTAGGTTTATTTTGAGCCCATAGGAATGACCTACATGGTTGTATCTCCATTTGTGTCCATTTGGAGACTTCTAGGTGTGTCCTTTGTGTTGTATTGTGTCCTAGTGGGAAAAACCAATATTTTGGACACATGGTATTTGTGTCTTTGTGTGAATGATTTTATTAGTGTTAAATCTCAGATTTTATATTAATGGAATGTGTTCTTCATGGTGTGTTCTTCATGTATCATATGGTATCATATATATATATATATATATATATATATATATATATATATATATATATATATATATATATATATATATATATATATATATATATAAGTGTTGTATTGTGTCCTAGTGGGAAAAACCAATATTTTGGACACATGGTATTTGTGTCTTTGTGTGAATGATTTTATTAGTGTTAAATCTCAGATTTTATATTATTGGAATGTGTTCTTCATGGTGTGTTCTTCATGTATCATATGGTATCATATTATATATATATATATATATATTTTTTAATATATATATATATATATATATATATATATATATATATATATATTGGTGTATATTGTGTGTCTAATGTATTTATGGGGGTGTAGAGATTTCGGGTATGGAGAGAGTGTTGGAGTGGTGGTGGAGTTGGTTTGGTGTTAGAAATGTGTGTGTGTTTGTGTTGAAGAGAGTATAGAGTGGTAGAGAGAGTGAGAGATTACAGATATATTTAGAGTGATAGAGAGAGTGGGGAGATGAGGATTTAAGAGGGGGGTGCACTGCTGATTTCAACAGCAGCAGCATCATGTATCAGTCCCCACAAGGGGGACTGATTTCAGCCTATTGTAGCAGCCATATGGCTGCTGATTTCAGCAGTAGGAGCAGCAGGATTTTAGGGGGAATAAGCAGCCCCTTAGCTGCTGATATAGCAGCTGCATTAGCAGCAGGTTTTAGGGAGTGGGCTGCCCCATTGGACAGCCCATAGGCAACTCAAATCAGCCCATATCAGCCCCCTTGCAACCATACTCATATCCATTAATTCCCCCTTTATTTTCACTCATTCATTCACTCTAAATCATCCATTCATTTCCACCCTTCCACTCATTCAATTAATTCATCCATTCATTCATGATATATTCACATATTCTATTCATTCACTCAAAATCATTCTATCATTCATTGTCCATTCATTCAATCAATTCACTCATTCACCTATCCATATTCATTCCACCATTCATACATAGACTCACTCATCCATGCATCCATCTATTCACACTTCACTCATTCCACAATTCCTATACCAATTTCAGTCCCATATGTTGTTTTGAGTTGTGTGGGGGTATGTGAGTGTTTAGCTAGAATGTTAGAATATTATTTGGTAAGGTAATGTGAGGGTAATCAACATGTGTCATAAGATGGGTTAGATGAGCTAGGTACTAGGATTTTCTGGGAGGTAGTGTTAGTATAGGTTAGTGTCTAGCTATCCTAGGAAGCCTAGGTTAGTATTCCAAGGTTAGAGTGGTATGTGCAAGGTATTGGTATTTACCTTGTGAATGGTAAATGTAGGTAATTGCCTATAGCTAAGATAAGTGATTTAGGATTTAAGATATGGTTAGGATTGGGTTCCCTTGGTTGGTAATGGTCAGAAATAGTGCTCCTAGACTAGTTTTGACTTCGGTTGACCATTTTGACCAAAAGTCAACAAAAGTCAACCGAGAGTCAAACTTAGCCTATAAGTGACTAGAATTAATCGAAACCAAACCAGAGTTGACCAGTTGACTGAAAGTCAACAGTTGGTCAGCATTAGACTAGTTTGACCTAGGGTTGACTAGGGTTGACCAGTTGACCAAAAGTCAACTATAAGTCAACCTTTGACCCTGTTTGACCTTGTTTGACTTGGATTGACTCCCAGTGACCTAGTATGATCTAGTATGACCTAGTATGACCCAGTTTGACCTAGTTTGACCTAGTTTGACTTAGACTTGCATATCATGACTTAAAATTAGTTTCTCTTTCATTATAAAATCCTGTTTGACTTATAGTATCTTATTTTAGGTCTGTGATTACTCTGAGCGTCTGTTCACCTTATCAGCTCAGGACCACAAGCGAGTACATTCACTGATAGTTTTCATTATCTTGATATCTACTATATCCGATTCAGTTGTAGTGTCTTACTTGATTCCCGACATGATGGTTCACGGACTAGTATACGTCGGATCCTGTCATGAGATGTTATTTTTGGACTTTCTTGGTATATTGGTACGTGATATTTTCGTGTTTCATGTACTTATATAGATATCGATTTGGAAGTGGGTTGGCCCCCTGCTTTTGAATCCCGTATCATGACGTACCATGTCCGAATCCGTGATACTATTCGGGGATGGGGAAATTATTAGGGGTTATGTGATCAAATCCTTCTGTCACTATTATGCTTACGCCACTCTCACCTCACGTAGGGTGGAGCAGATTCCTCCGTGTGTTTGTTATCTAGGTTGGCCGGCATAACCCTTTCTAGAGATTTTCGTGTAATTGTCGGGCCAAATGGATAACCTGTCTTGTAACATACCTAAAGCCGATCACATATCGCTTTAATAATTCAAGGCACATTTTATATTTATTTATCGTATCTTATATCCTGCTCAGTTTTACTTTCAGTACTTTTTTTACCATGTTATGATATTTATTTACTCACATGCTCTACATGCCTTTATGCTATACCTTGATTGGAGACTAAGTTCTGTTCGGGAGAAGGGTTACAACCCCGTTCCTTGTTTGGTTTAAGTGTTGTAACTCGGCTTTCGAATAGTTCCCAAGTCATCCTATATCTTTGTCTTGTATTTCATTATACTGTCTCTTATAGAATTTGTCAATTCATATGGAAATGCTGTTAGTATTTGTACTTGCTCATGTTTCTGACAGGATACCGTTGATATATTACAGATGAATTTGAGGCAGATTGCTCGACCTATTGTGGGGTCGAGTTAGATGGAGTAGACCAGGAACGTGGTTTGATAGTAGAGCCACTAGACTTTACACACCCAGATTAGTGTACCTTAGTTAGGTTTGCCTGGACTGTGATCCAGCTAGTACTTTCAGACTGTAGTATTTTATATTATATTCTGTGACTATGTGATGTTGTGTATATCTCTGGGCTTGTGTTGGATCTTGAACTTATTTCATATTTTCATCTATCATATTTCCTTTCTATGCTATCTACATTAGTTTTATTTTGTGATTGAGACTGTATTGCTATGTCACCTCCATTCGGAGTGTATATACTGTACATGTATCTTTGTGCTGTTTAGTCGTAGTATTTATAGACCTTATATACAGCGTTCTACCGCCGATTCTGCGGCAGAGGCTGGACGTAACCACGTGCTCGTGCCCCTAATCAGGGTGCGGGTCTGACACTTGCTAAGATTGATAACCAAATGAGGGGAAGGAGAAGGTTTGTTATGATGAAGGTTGATAACAAGATGCTGAAAAGAGGTGAGATCCCTATGCTTCGTCACTACCAAAATAAGTCATATTAGCGACGCCCAAAACGTCGCTAAAAAGGATGAAAACGTCGATAAGTTCATTTTTTGACGTATTTAGCGACATTTTATTGTTGTCGCGGAAAGCCTGGTCGCTAACAGGTAAAACGTCACTAATCGTCGCTCTTACCGACGCTTTCCGACATAAAAGTACGTCGGTAATCCTGGAACTTATACCGACGTTCACCAGCGCACCGTCGATAATATAGCGACGTTTATTACATCGGTACACGTCGGTAAATCCTTGAACTCTTAGCAACGTATTTAGAATACGTACCGACGTTTACCGATTCCGTTAACGACGAAAAATTCTGGAACATTTAGCGTCGTTTGGCGACGTTTACCGATGCTTACCGACGCACAAATACGTCGGTAGGCGTCGGTATACCTGCTGACTTATCGACGTTTACCGACGTTTCCCTGCGTCGCTAAACGTCAGTAAACGTCGCTAAATTACAAAAAAAATAAAAAAAATTAAATTACAGAATGTCCACAGAATCACATTTTCTCCCTGCAGTTTAATCAATAACATTAAATACACAGAAGCACATTTTCTCCCTGGGTTCGCCGACCCCTTCGGTGGAACACTCAACACCGATAAATCACAACAGTATAACAATCAACACAAACAATACTAAAATTCTACAACCAATATCCAAAGTGCACAACCAACACAAAGTGTATAACAAACACTAAAATATCCAAAGTCTACAACCAATATCCAAAGTCTACAACCAATATCCAAAGTCTACAACCAATATCCAAAGTGTATAACAATCAACCCCAGTCTACAACCAACCATCCAATATCCAAAGTTTATACAACCAATATTAAAAGTCTACACACAAACAAATAATCAACATAAACAAACACTAAAATATCATCACATCAAACAGTCCTAACTTGGACTACTACGGATCTGGAGGAGGAGGGGCACCGCCGCACCTCAAGGATAGAAACATCTCGTACTCCTCCCGTGAAATCGTCACCGATGAAGAAGGTAGTGACGTCGGTGGAGTCGGTGTCAATAAAGAAGGCGGAGTTGATGACGATGAAGGTGCACCCGGAGGACAATAACGCTCCAATGCTGCTAGTCGCTGGTGGTACGAATCCATGGTAGATAACAGCCTCGTACTGCTATCAACCATCGAATCCTGCATCAACGTCAGCCTCTCGCCCATGGACAGCTGTGATGCCTGCAGATTCGTCATGCTGTGCTCTGTCGACGCTCTAAGATCAGTGATGCCCCGCTCTATCCTCTCAGTCATATCCCTGAGCTCTATAATGCTGCGGTCGAGCGTATCCAATTGTGCTAGGAGCGCAGCATCGTCCGTATGGTACTGCTCCTGGATCCATCATAGCAGCTCGTCGCGGACAGACTCCACCATCTACTGTACTCGAGTAGACTAATGGCAGGACTGTGGGCCATACACACTAGCAGGGGAGGTCCTAGAGGACTGTGTCGCAACTAGGGCGCCATAGGATCCCGTACCGTAGTACGTACCCCTGTAGAGACCACCAGCAACGGTCACCCACAGTTCGTCCTTCGACGGAGCTGGAACGGGCTGCGAGGAAGTACCGACCTCTCCCGCAGCATGTGCACTAGCAGCCGCCCGCTCCTTAAGCCGTTGAAACTCGGCCTAGAAAGTAAGGATACTCTATAACTTCTAATATCTAATGTACTTATTGTTACTAACTACATAAATATTTATTTGCATGCATATTTACTAAGTTATATCAAAACTAACACGAAGTATTAAAATTAATAAATAGAATTGTATTACTTACATAGGCCTTCTCGACCCTCTCGTCAATAAGCTTCCCGCCCTTCCGATGTGTTGCCAGGAAGACGGTTACCAAATTGGCATCATCAACACCCCTATTTACCTGTAATTAAATATATTACCTTTTACTAATTTATCAGACTTGTATTAAAATAATATTTCTGAAATAAAAAGATATACCAAACGACGTAAAAGTTCTGTCATCAGAATCGACCCACCGTACCACTTTGATCCCTGCTTCCTAGCTGCCTTGGCCTTCTCAGACTTTTTTTTGTACCTTGGCTCATCGAATCGAGCCTTCATCACTGTCTACTGATCAGGGGTGATCCAACCTTGGATCGGCTTTTCGGCACGATCACGAGTCTTCTGATCATTAATAGCGTCGCGGATCAGCTTAGCAACGACGGCAGGAAACATCCCCTCGATCAGCTCGGCACGGTGTGGTGGATAAAAGAACATAACCTAGAAGAGTGTAAACCAAATATTTATCAGTTATATATAATATGCATAAATTATATGATTCATGTTAAAAGCAAATATATTTTAACCTTGAAGCGCGCAAACCAGTAGACCTTCCTCTCGTCCGGAGCATCAGAGCAGTTTATCCTAGGACCACCATAATTATTCCTTAATAAGTGGCCTAGGCGTCTCTGTACCGACGGGGGATGATATATATACAGACATATTATATTCATAAGAAAAGTTAATTTATGATAAACACAGAAAAAATGATAAACCAAAATACTTACTTTGTACCGTCGGCCCAGATCTCCGTCCTCGTCTCCTCCGGAGGTGCGCACGTATCATCTACCTGATACTGGTCGGCCGTCGGCTCAGCCTCCTCCATCTGCTCATCTGTCTCCATCGTCGTATCAGCAGGAGGAACGCTAGACTCGGGAGCAGTCTCAGGCTTGGAACTACTCGTCCTAGGAGATACGCCATATAGCGTCGTGGCAGACAGAGGTACTGTCCGATATATAGGAGTACTCAGCGACGAGGATCCAGAGCCGGTACCAGTAGGAGGTACCGAAGGAGAACCCCGTCCTCTGCCAGTACCAGTAGGAGGTACCGAAGGAGAACCCCATCCTCCCCCACATCGGGATATGCGTCTTCATCGAATCGGTAGGATTCCTTGCACCGATAGACTTTCCTCTACCACGGCCCTTGTAGCGATCAACACCACAAAATCTGCAGGCGTCTTCATCCATGTCGTCTTTATAGTACAATATGCACCTGGTGCGACATGAATCGATTTTCTCATATCCCATCGAGAGCGATCTCACCAACCTCCTAGACCGGTAAAAGTCTTTAGGCAACTTAGCACCCTCAGGCAATATTTCTATAATCAACTCCATAAGTCGGTTGTAGCAATCTTGCGACATGTTAAAATCGAACTTTATGCTCAATAATTTTGTAACCACCTCCAACGGTAAATGATCCTCAGAACCAGGATATAATGGAGTCCTTGCATTCTCTAGCAACTCCATGAACTTTGCAGCATCGGCGTTCGGTGCCTCCTCAGGTGCATCATGATTGTCCGTATCGAAACTAGGCCCCGTCGAGTCAAAAACCATGTTCACCAACCCATCATCGTAAGCAGCGTCGTTGTGGACATCCACATAAGGTTCATAATCCGATGCTAAAGACACAAGTTCTCCGTATGCGCTCCACTGATAGTAATTCGGCATAAAACCCTTCGAGTATAAATGATATGTGACTTCCACTTCTGGATGATATTTTAAGTTGCGACATCTCACACACGAACACTTAATTTTGGTACCGTCCATGTACTAAGGGAACGTCTTGGCAAACTTCAGGAACTGCTGTACACCCTCTATGAATTCATCCCGCACACCGTACATGTCATCAGGATGACGGTTGTACATCCACGAACGATTCCGCAGATAGTAATTCAGCTTCATATCCATTTGAGGATAATTCTGTAAGATAGATACATGCACATCGTTGAAACACATGCATATGAATGTATCTATCCTTTTATCACATAGGGACTAATATTGTTATATTGAGATAAGTCTAGTATGTTACCCTGATAGAAAATAGTTCATGTGATATGGTACCTCTAGTGTAGGTGTCTGGATATCTAAATCGAATGACATAAAGTGGAATAGTACATCTTGAGGATATCATATATACCAATCTGAACTAAAGGTAATGAGAAGTATAACTGGTACAAAAAATTGATCAGAACACAATGTGAACAGGTAAGTAACTGAAGATTTGTACATTGGCCCATATATTAGCTAAATGACTGAACAACATATATTAAGGATTTAGATCCCAAAAGTGTACTGGAATGAACAACATCAAGTAAAGTCATTACTTTAAAATGGTTAGGACAATCTAGAAAAGATTGAATGTATGCTCATGATCCCAATCTACATAGGGACAGAACCACATCTAGTCTGATAGTACAGGGAATGAAGGACAATGTGAAGCTAATCCAACTGATGCCAACATTCAAGGCTCTGATACTGAAGTATTTAGGGTATTAGTCGACTGCTACCATCTAGGGTGCCTAATACAAAATGGATTGAAACATAATGAAGTTGGGATAGAGCCAAATCACTATTAAAGCAATTTTGGACTGAACAACATCTAACCACCGATACCAAGTGTCACCATAACATCTGATACTAGCAATGGCCAAACTCAGAAAGGGATTGTTCATTAGCCTATCCATTAGTTACATAATTGAACTGAAACATAGGTAAAAAATTGACTAATGTCTAAGCTAAGGGCAGGATATGCATCTCTGATACACGAGGGTATCAGTAATGTAAGCAAAACAGAGGGGGTACAGGTTGTGACTTAAGTGAGGATACGGGACATGCATCTACTAGGCTCGGCTGAAACCTATAGCAGGATTGAGCCACTGTGCACTTAGGGGGTTGTAGGTTGTGATATATAGTCAAAATTATATATCAAATCCAACTGACTGTACAAGCTAAACAAGCAAAACAGTAAGCAACAAAGGGCATCACCGTGAACCCGAGCCTCCCTATGTCCAAATTATATATCAAATCCAACCCAAGTAACAAGATACAGCCCACACTATAATTACAGTATATTCAACATAATTAACTAATTATAACTAAAATTAAAGCAATAAATGCCCTAAGAGTCAAAGTGTAACATACTAGACTTATCTTAATATAACAACTAGAAAGGAAATTTAATTTAATTTAAAGAAAGGAAAAGTGTCGTGTCCGAAAGAGGGAGATAAGTGTGAAACCAGTCGTGTCCTCTGTCAAAGTGTCCTGTGTCATGTCCGAAAGAGGGTTAGGGTTTACCTAGTCGGGGAGGAGCGGGTCGTCGAGGGGGGAGGGGGTCGCCGGTAGGGAGTTGGAGACGGAGGGGAGCTGGAGACGGAGGGGAGCGGGTCGACGAGGGGGAGCGGGGTCGGTGAGGTGGTCGGCGGTGGGAGCAGGGTCGCCGAGCCGAGGAGGGAGGGTCGGGGGCCGAGGGGGAGGGTCGCCGAGGGGGGAAGGGAACCCCGAGGGCCGAAGTTGCCGAGGGCTGGGGGGAGGGGTTTCGGTGGTCGGGGTTTCGAAGACGGGTTTCAAAATAATGGAGGGGAATGAAAACTCAAATGCCCTATATTTTCAACTTAGCGACGTCATTATACGACGTCGGTAAATGCCGCTATTATTTGCTATTAGCGATGTCATACTATATACGTCGGTATACGTCGCTATTATTAGTCAAATTAGCGACGTTCACTGACTTATCTGCGACGTATATTTTTTTAATACAAAAAGTAGTCGTAATACGTCGCTGAAAGTCGCTAATAGTGACCGTTTACGACGTATTATTGTTGCGTCGCTAAATTGTTAAATTATAGCGACATTTCTGTAAAGTGTCGCTAAATACGTCGCTAACATGACTTATTCTGGTAGTGTCTTTTCAGCAAGAGCTAGATGCTAGACCGAAGGAGAGAGATTAATGGTTAGCGTCTGAGAAGACGAGGGACGAGAAGTGCGTCCCTTGACCGGAATAACCAGGACATCATCTGGATTCTTTTGACATTCTTCTTCGGTGTCCATGGTGTCACGCCCCGATCCGGGAAATCGCTCGTCCTCGCTAGATTTTTACCCGAATCATCGTCCTCGCTGGGGCGTGATGCTGCACGAGCCTGGAGTTGCGCTCGTGCAAGGCAAGATAACAGTTCACATAGTGATTATCTCAAATTCGTAACATAAGCAGTAGAAGGAAACAAAGTATAACACAAGAATCTTTTTTATTCATAATGAACTGAAGATTATAAAGGCTCTGAATAGCCCAATATATATGCCAATTGGCTACAACGCTCATGATCTCTCAAGCTCACAAAAGATTACATTGTTCCATATATTATGCCTCTTTATAGCCACCAAGTAGTCTTCGACCGAACATCTCCATGTCACAAGTCCGAACGCCTATGCGGTAGCTCTTCTTGAATGCCAAGGACTCCATGCCTCGGCACGTCCAAGCCAAGCTCCGCCCCGAGCCGATCATAACCTGAGCCTGCACATAAACTAGTGGGGGATTAGTGCTTTCGTCCCCGCTTCGCACTGATCAAGACCCGCTCGCACCCAAACCAAACACTAAATATCTTTAGTGAAACATGCATCATTATTTGGTGATCTTTCTACTTAGCCTTAGGATCAGTTTCATGGCAAACTTCGTATATAGAAATTATCATAAATGTGTCCCATACCGTGTTCCTGCAGCAGATACAGTTAGCCAAAATATGAACATAACATAGTGTTTCATGCTCATCTTCGTCCCATTTTCCTTAGCCTGCACTGGTTAGAACTTACGTTTGAAACCATATAATTTACGCAACATTCCAATCATAAACTTAGACAATGCATAAGGGTCGCAGGCCCTGCGCCTGTACCCAACTCTCAACTCAGCCCACCGGCCCTATCTATATGAAGGTCACGGTATTTCGTACCGTAATGGACTTGGCATCTCTTATGTGTAAGCCTACAATCACTTCGATACGGGTTGCTAGCCCAGTATCCGAAGGATCCCAAACTTACGGATATCATAGCTTATCCTAGCACTGGACGGTCGCAATCCGTCCGAATGATGTGTACCATAAATACCACACATAATTCTCTCCTAGGCCGAACGATCCCGGTGCCCCGGCGTAACCGTCCGAGGAAAGCCGCACCCGTGCACTGGCCATCCGAGTCCATTGACCATACAATACGTACCATAGCATACAAGTCATAGATTCCAACCCATCTCGTATTCCATAAACATAGTCCCGTTCTGTAACATATCCGCATCTCATAAACATAATCCACCATCCATATGGGGAGCTCCGTCGGCGTTATGCCCCAATACATCCATATTGATGTACGATGCCGAACAGCTTAGTCGTCTCGCACTCATATTCAGCACATACCATTCGTAAGTTATTCTTATAGCCTAATTTCGTAGTTACTCAGTCATTTCATAGCTTCCGTGCACGAAGGCACGCTCAGCGCCGTAATCTATGTTCTATGCCTAGTGTTCAATGTTCTCGGAGCCGTGTACATGATGCACATCTCAATATCGTCTTTCAATGTTCTACCATTATTGCCCTACCGCGACTCGTACACTTGATGCACGTCACTTCAATTGTTCGATTGTACAATGTTCTATCTTAGTGTTCGACACATACTGAGACCTTTACTCGCCGAGCCACGCTCGCTAACTCGATAACATCTTAGGCATACAACGACATATTTTATTAGACGTAAAGGAATAGGGAAAGAGAGTCAAGAACCCGCCCACCTTAAGTCGATATGCCTTGCCGTTTCGTCGAGTGAAGCGTCTCGCTTCCATAACTCGATCGTATAGCTAACTCCCGGACTTAGCCATTCCTTTGAACTACTCGGTTGATTTGGCCTATCGCGCCCATGCCACAATCCATTGCAAGGCCACGATTTGGTTTTGCGGACACTTTATTGCATAAGGCAAAATGTCGACCTCTTATCGTCCAGCGTAAAAGTATAGCCTGCACACCAGATCAACTAAAATCAGCACTTGCTCAATGGGACTTATCTTTTGTATCGATTCGCATCGATACCTCATCGGGAACGCAACTCTTTGAGTCAACGACTCATCGGAATGCACCGTGCGGAGCGGGGCATTATATAATATACCACTCAAAATCAGGTTCGTCCTCGAACCGAAACCAATACTTAAATCCAAGTGTCCCGCATAGATCATTTCATGATCTCGTACTACTATCGTTGGAATCATACAACTTAGTTTGGATCATACACATATTTTAGACGTCCCACCAATATATGCATTTCAGCCAAGCTCAGTTGTAGGATATCGGGACAACTAACAAACTCACTTAAATCTCAAGCACCAATCAGTCCGTACTCGACTTAGTCATATCTTAGCGCCCATTCTCAAAATACTCCTCGTAGGTGTATTCCATAACATGCGATCATCTTCCAACGTCTTGCACATAACTTAACTCGAAACTATTAGTTCGATCTCATAAGTTTCTCTCCGGCCACCTAACACTCGCATTGCATTAGTCATTGTGCATCCGATCACAACAATTCTCTGCAACGCCTATTCACCAAACTGTTTCCTATCTCTCGCACAAGTCTTTCATCTAATCATTCGTAACATTTGGCCTTAACGACATGGACTAAGTCCACATGTCTCCATTCCTTTGCCTATAATCCATACTAAGTCTTGCACATAACTATCCCAACACGATCCGCATTCTCGAACTGCCTACGCATCGCGTATGGGGCAACCTCTGCTAGGTAACTTATCCAGACATCATGCTTAATCTCTCTCGACACGAGGTCAACTTGAGTCTATGATGCTCAAAGGCAACAATCTTTTCGACCCAAGGTCTCTTACGATACGCCTATCTCCGATTCTCGACCGAGTATGAATCCTTTACTCAATCTTTGATTCAATCCCGACTAGTTCGTTTCGTAATATTGATAGCGCGCTCAACACACAGAGCCTAACCGTTACTCAAACCGATCTACGACACAACTCTTAGGGTCATTCTATTATTCGTCGCTCTCGCGCATTGCAGAATCCTTGCAATCGCCTTACCGCATCATTACGCTAAGCACGTTCCTCAATATCTATTCGATCGTCGACTAGCAAACAACTCGAATACTTATTTGATCGACCGTAATTCTCTGACCATATCGATTCTAGTACTCGCTAACTTCCGAAACATGATACTCACTCGCTTAGACTTATCCTTATCATGCACTACCTTATTCCTCCTCCTCGATAAAATTCTTACACGATTTCT
Organism: Iris pallida; assembly: GCA_029216955.1. Taxonomy (NCBI): domain Eukaryota; kingdom Viridiplantae; phylum Streptophyta; class Magnoliopsida; order Asparagales; family Iridaceae; genus Iris; species Iris pallida. The sequence continues at coordinate 82,234 of JANAVB010041573.1, forward strand.
TCAGGGTCATCCTATGGGACTTTAATATTCACTTGATTTGGCGGTCAAGTCTTCTAGGGTCATCTGCCCCGAAACTACGCTCGATAATTGAAGATCATCAACGAGGGACAGTTACACGAACCATGCTATATCCTATCGCGAAGCCAAATCAATTCCCGATAATTTCTAGGGGACCTTACCCAATCCGACATATCAATCCATAATTTATCTATCCCTGCGCAACTGATGCGCCGTTGCTACTCGAATGACTCATGCGCTTGTGCGCTGTTACTACTCGAATCACTCATACATTACCGTCGACTATCCTTGCCAGTCATATGACATCTACTCGCCTCAAGTCCGAGTTTACCTATCCGTGATCATAGCTCGACACATCTTGTACTCATCAAAACCATCATCGAACAACTTTCGTATCAAACCACAAGTCAAATCTAATTTTGCCACGCCTTGCAAGTTCGATCATCCCCGCTGGATGAATCACCATACCAGCGCTCACGCGGAATGATCGTTCTAATTTGACGTGACGCATGTGCGAGGCTGGTATTGCGCTCGCTCAAGACAAGAATGTCAACATAGTGGTGATCCGCGAAGTAATCCAGACACTTTCGTTTTCATCCAAGCAATATTCATCCACTCTCAATTCTCCGAAGCACTCCTACCATTATCATCCAAATTTCCATAACTTAACTTGCATCCTATTCATCCAACAACAATGCTCAACATAATTTTCGTTCATTCGATCAAAGTATCCTCGAGTTATTGCATATCGTCTTTGATACGCCTCAATACCATCGTCGATATGCATAACTTGAACATCTTCATCTCTCATAAGCTCAAACTCGTTGCAATCATTGCCATTATCCGAACTCGAATACGAATCAAGTCTCACGTACCAAGATCCATTCCGTTGTAACTAACCACCATAATCGCGACACAATTTCCAATTCACATATCCATTCTCATATCCCTAACTCGTACTTCCAATCGTGCTACCGACTCTTCGCGCAAACTCAACTTCGTTCACATAATTTCTTCGTACCTACTCGATTCATTCCGAACAATTTTTGTACCAACTCAACGTAATTTCGACCGGGTCGACTATTTCCTCAACGTAACATTCCTTCGCTATGCTCAGCCTATCGTTCGACTTACGCTTAACGGATCCTCGCCCGACGTATCATCCTTGGGTATACCTTCGCACATAATCATTCAATTCAATTCATCGAAGTATACTAGCATCGACTTCTATCAAGTTATTCCCACTCGAGTCTCGGTACTACTTCGTCCGTTGCAGACAAACATATCGTAACAAAACAATCGTCTCGACGTAACCTATCACAAGTCACCAACCGGCTTAACATAGCTATCACTAAGTGGTATTCCATATACCACTCAGGATCGAGCCTATCGTTATTGATATAATACTTCGCTACACTTGCTCGCATAATTGGTATTGCATATACCACTCGAAATTGATTCATTACTCGGCATCACATTCCGTATAGGTCCGACATCTATTCTCAATCAACTATCTCGTATGGCGATCTTTCCGATCCCAGCTCTAGCGTTCTTCTTACTCGAGTTGGCCCAACAACTGAACCAACATGCCCTATCATTCGCTCAAATTCGATATTCATTCAAATCTAACCGTGCCTTAGCGATCATTTCGATCACATATGCAACATTCACTTATATTCAAAGTTCAACGCGACGTACGGCCAACATACACGTTCGCCTACTCAAATCGACTCGTTACTCATTGTAACTCGTGCAATAACTCATTCTCGATAATTAAGGTCTTTACTCAATCTCGTATAACATATCACTATCCATCCGCATAGCCATACAATACGCATCATACCATATCGACTCGTTGCACTGATGCAACGAACGATCCATGACTTGCTGCACTCCGTGCAACCAGCAACACATAACCGTTCTCATAGCAACATAACACGCATCGCCTCACATATCGACCCGTTGCACTTCGTGCAACCAACAACACATATCTTCTCGTACTTCATGCGACCGACAACACATAACTTCTCGCACTTCGTACGATCGACAACACGCATACCATTGCACTTCATGCAACCAACATCACCATATTCGTTGCACTTTGTGCGACCAGCATTCCATAACTCGTTGCAGTTCATGCAACCAACATTACCATATTCGTTGCATTTCATGCAACCGACGACTCACAACTTTGTTGCACTTCGGGAAATCAACATCTTATAGATCATTGCACTTCGTGCAACCAACGTTCTCCGATGGCACTCGGAGATCACGCGATAGTCACGACATACTTGTGGAAGACGTACGCACTTAATATAGACTTATTGTATGGAACATCCAATGTAGTGTCGAGCATATCTATGAGCCATGCGGTTGCGGAAACAACTTAGAGTAAACTAAATTCGATAGCGAAGCAACTGAGGGTCAAAGAGATTCACGTATGGTCCAAAGAATGGAACCACTCTGATACCAACTTGTCACGCCCCTATCCGAGAAATCGCTCGTCCTCGCTAGATTTTTACCCGAATCATCGTCCTCGCTGGGGCGTGATGCCGCACGAGCCTGGAGTTGCGCTCCTGCAAGGCAAGATAACAGTTCACATAGTGGTTATCTCAAATTCGTAACATAAGCAGCGGAAGGAAACAAAGTATAACACAAGAATCTCTTTTATTCATAATGAACTGAAGATTACAAAGGCTCTGAATAGCCCAACATATATGCCAATTGGATACAACACTCATGATCTCTCTAGCTCACAAAGGATTACATTGTTCCATACATTATGCCTCTTTATAGCCACCAAGTAGTCTTCGGCCGAACATCTCCATGTCGCAAGTCCGAACGCCTTTGCGGTAGCTCCTCTTGAACGCCAAGGACTCCATGCCTCGGCACGTCCAAGCCAAGCTCCGCCTCGAGCCGATCATAACCTGAGCCTGCACATAAACTAGTGGGGGATTAGTGCTTTCGTCCTCGCTTCGTACTGATCAAGACCCGCTCGTACACAAACCGAATACTAAATATCTTTAGTAAAATATGCATCATTATTTGGTGATCTTTCTACTTAGCCTTAGGATCAGTTTCATGGCAAACTTCGTATATAGCAATTATCATAAATGTATCCCATACCGTGTTCCTGCAACAGATACAGTTAGCCAAAATATGAACATAACATAGTGTTTCGTGCTCATCTTTGTCCCATTTTCCTTAGCCTGCACTGGTTAGAACTTACGTATGAAACCATATAATTCACGCAATATTCCAATCATAAACTTAGACAATGCATAAGGGTCGCAGGCCCTGCGCCTGCACCCAACTCTCAACTCAGCCCACCGGCCCTATCTATATGAAGGTCACGATGTTTCACACCGTAATGGACTTGGCATCTCTTATGTGTAAGCCTACAATCACTTCGATACGGGTTGCTAGCCCAGTAACCGAAGGATCCCAAACTTACGGATATCATAGCTTATCACAGCACTGGACAGTCACAATCCGTCTGAATGATGTGCACCATAAATACCACACATAATTCCCTCCTAGGCCGAACGGTCCCGGTGCCCCGACGTAACCGTCCGAGGGAAGCCGCATCCGTGCACGGGCCATCCGAGTCCATTGACTATGCAATACGTATAGCATACAAGTCATACATTCCAACCCATCTCGTATTCCATAAATATAGTCCCGTTCCGTAATATATTCGCATCTCATAAACATAATCCACCATCCATATAGGGAGCTCCGTCGGCGTTATGCCCTAACACATCCACATTGATACACGATGCCCAACGGCTTAGTCGTCTCGCACTCATATTCAGTGCGTACCATTCGTAAGTTATTCTCATAGCCTAATTCCGTAGTTACTCAGTCATTTCATAGCTTCCGTGCACGAAGGCACGCTCAGCGTCGTAATCCATGTTCTACGCCTAGTGTTCAATATTCTCGGAGCCGTGCACATGATGTACATCTCAATATCGTCTTTCAATGTTCTACCATCATTGCCCTACCGCGACTCGTACACTTGATGCACGTCGCTTCAATTGTTCGATTGTACAATGTTCTATCTTAGTGTTCGACACATACTGAGACCTTTACTCGCCGAGCCACGCTCGCTAACTCGATAACATCTTAGGCATACAACGATATATTTTATTAGACGTGAAGGAATAGGGAGAGAGTGTCAAGAACCCGCCCACCTTAAGTCGATACGCCTTGCCGTTTCGTCGAGTGAAGCGTCTCGCTTCCATAACTCGATCGCATAGCTAACTCCCGAACTTAGCCATTCCTTTGAACTACTCGGTTGATTTGGCCTATCGCGCCCATGCCATAATCCGTTGCATGGCCACGATTTGGTTTTGCGGACACTTCATTGCATAAGGCAAAATGTCGACCTCTTATCGTCCAGCGTAAAAGCATATCCTGCACACCCGATCAACTAAAATCAACACTTGCTCAACGGGACTTATCTTTTGTATCGATTCGCATCGATACCTCATCGGGTCAACGCAACTCTTCGAGTCAACGACTCATCGTAATGCACCGTACGGAGCGGGGCATTACACATGGCTAGTACAATCTTCATGAACTCCTCTTTATACATTCTATAGTCTATAAAATATGCTTCGATGCCTCGAAAGGGGTTAAGATCAGCCACTTTCTTTTCGACTTCTCCATTTTCATCAAGATACTTGAAGCATTGATGGAGAGTAGATGGCACGATGTTATGTTCATGCAACCACGGTCTTCCCAAAAAGACGTTGTAGGAAACATAATTGTCAATCACATAGAAAGTGACCTTCATGAGGATATTGCCTGTTTGGACCTTTTGGCGAACTTTTCCAATTGTTCTCTTCTTCCATAATTGAACCCCAGAATAGTCGTGATTGTTGTAGAGAGATTATGGACTGGGATCTTGAACGCATCCAGTAGAGTCTTTGGCATAATACTGAGTACAGATCCTGGGTTGACTAGAATGCGATCGACCTTCATGGTATCGACATATCCCGTATAGTAGAGAGGTCGATTATGTCGATTGTCCTCGAGGAGCATATCATCTTGAGTGAAGGGGATATTGGGGATCAGCTCCACGTCACACTATGGCAATAAGAATATGCCATTGGTTCCTCGTCTGGTTTCTTAAGATTGGCCAGACAAGCGTTGGCTTGCATTAAAGCTTCACTTAACGTCTCTCAGATTTCCCTTGAGAGACGCAGGAGTTCGAAAATCGATAACCTTGTCAAGTATTGGCTAGATGAGCCAATATATCAATTATATGGCTTTTCAAGTCCAAGTGGTGGAGTTTTCTTCAATATTTTATCGAAGCGAACTAGCTGTTTACTTTTGTCTGCCGCTATTGGTTTGGGAGGAACTGGTTCCGTTTGTGACAATGACGCCGAAGGAACATTGACAGCAGGTGGAGAAGATGCTGGATGGGTATCGAAGACTGGAGGAGGAGTGACTGTATTCTCTTGTCCCTATGGATAGTCTTTGAGATAGAGCTTCCCAGATCAGGTACCGGTCATGGCTTCTTCTTCCGGTACTGGTGTAAGGAGCACCATATTACAGTTCTTCATCCTAGTCTTGCCTCTGGAAGACTTCTTTTGAAGACATGATGGATTTGTCCAAAATCCCAGTCCAATACGGGACTAATTGTGTTGAAGACGTAGGGAAAGGGGTATAGGAGACCTTTTCCAATCATTTAAGCCAGGGGCTTTCTGTAGATCATATCCCATCTTTGTCATCAGTTCTTGGGACTGTTGACTATATAGATAGAATATTGGATGGTAATTAATTTTTGGCTTTGGTGTCACTGCTTCAGCAGAAGAAGGCGAAGCTGCCGTCGGGATAAAGGTAGCATACAAAGATGGAAAATGATCACCCAGTGATGTCATATGACACGACTTGTATTTGGTCGCCTTTCTTGACTTCGTAGGAGAACCAGGTGTCTTTGACTCAAAGTCAGTAAACAAATCGGGGTGAATCCACATGATCTCCCCTTTGTCGGTCGACAAGGGTACGAGACCGTCATTTCATGTTGGCGGAAGGTTGACGATATCCAGAGTGGCTTTTGGAATGGGGACGACTCCATTCTACACAAGTTGAGCAGGAAAGTCACCAAATTACAGAGATACAACATTGGCAGTCACCATTTTTCCATCTTGCTGAAGGGTAATTGCCTTGGCGTTTATCAGTTCCTGGATCTTCCCTTTTGTCACGACCCGCACCCGCTTTTCGGACGCGAGCTCGTGAGCAAGCCAGCTACGTATCGAGCAGACTCCAACCCGACTCGAATACGTAAACGCTATCAAGGCTATGGTACACTGCCAACTCATGGCAATACAATCTATATCTCAATCCACAATAAAAATATAAAACATGAATGAACAAATATGGGTCATAGTTGCAGCCTATTATCATATTGTCCGATTAGACTCCAAGAATGATATGAGTCTATAAAATAAGCAGAATATATCATGGTACGAAATATAAACCACGAGAGGATAATAACGAAATATCACAAGCAAATACCTGTATATAGTCAACTGATAAGCCATAAAGTCCAAGTCTCGCAACTGTCTCAAAAAGTTGAAACAGACATTGCCATCATTCTCAGAATAGTCAAATTAGCTAGGATTGCCTGTCCTTAAGTTCAATTCTGGATACAGGGGCAAAACGGTAATTTTGGGCCAAAACGGTATCCGCCGTTGGACCCGCTTTGCACCAAAAAACGTACCAGAGTCAATGGCCTCTAAAGTCATCAAACGACATGTCTACGGATTCGTTTTAATGATAAGAACCCAACCGTATGTCCAAAGTTGGATTTCGGCGGACCGTGCACAAAATCGCCCGTTGAATCGGACCATAGGGCCCGCGACACGACGATCCGATCAACTGTCTCAGAATTGGACCAAGCTTGGCATACAGGACCAGAAAAATGATACGGTCCTGTTGGTGCAAGTTTCATCTCGATCTGACGAACGTGCACAAAGTAATTGGGAAATTTGCACATAGGTCGATATGGTAAATTTTGACGGATACGCATCAAATTCGTCGTACACACGCGGCCAATTTGAATTCCGTCAAAGCCCACACGTCCACGAAGCCATTACGCACTTTTCGATGCTTTCGGTTCGCGACCACGTCGCCCGAATTGACGGGACGCACGTCGTATCGAGGGTTTTTATGATTTTCTAATATTTTGAAAACGAGTTTTTTTTTTCTAAACTTTAGAAACAAATAACTTCGAACCTACTCAATGAAATTAGGATCCATAAAAAGGGTTTTACTGTCGTATATGTTGTATAAACACCTTTTCATTTAGACTTTCGAATAGGTCGTTGGATTGGCAATGGTTTGCCATCCAAATCGGGCGTCTGGACTGTCATATATGTCCTATTTTGACAATTTTTTGGGTAAGTTTGCATCGATCTTCTGGGCAATCTATAGCATATAAATTTGAATTAAAGGAAGGTGTTGGAAGTTGTATGGGTTGTGTTCATACCCGAATTCGTAGATCGACGAACGATCAATCACGCGTTACAAAAACTCCTCGCGAAGTGGCCTCATTGGGCTGCTGCTGCTGTCGATTGCTCCCCTGTTTTGCACGTACGAGGACGTCCGGCCAGCCGACGATGCTCCGGCGGTGGCGTGCAGGTGGATGGGGGAGATCGTGCGGAGGCGGGGGCTGCTTGTGCAGGTGTTGGCGGGGGTGCGGTTAAGGTTTTCGAGCAGTTTCGAACTCCTCTCTCTATCGGTCTATATAACTGCATATATATATCCAATGCTCTCGGTTTGGGCTGGAAACTTATGCACGAGTTTGGGGCTGGGGGTTTTAGCTGTTGTTGAGTTCCTTTGGGGCCTCGGGCCTACTGATGGCTTTTGGGTCGTGTATGGGCTGGCTTCCCTACACACATATATATATATATATATATATATATACATCCGGATGATTGAGAAAGAAACAAGCATAATATTGATGGAGAAGCCCATCCGGCTGATTGAGACTAAGGCCTCGTTTTATGGGCTGGCTTCCCTCTCCTTATATATATATATATATATATATATATATATATATATATATATATATATATAAATTTTTTTTATATATATATGTATATAATATATATATATATATATATATATATATATATATATATATATATATATATATATATATACATAACACTAACCATATCTATATATGCCCACATTGCATATATACATCTATACAATATTTGGTATATAAATACATACATACACTACAGTGAATTTAACATTCATGTGTGTAAAATAATTTATACCATAGCTATTTAAGAAAATATATTTATAACTATATAAAACTAAATCCATATATAATTATATATATTTATATTAGAACATAATCTCATGTGTTTCTATATTCACATATCTAGGGTGACATTTATGCACATGCACAAGTAATAAATATATACATAGTATAAAATCCTATGAATCTAGAAATATATCACAAAAGAAGGTTTCCCCATATTATAAAATAAATACTAATTTAATATCAATAACACATTTGCATATATGTAACAGTCGCATCGCAACATATTTATTATCCCATTTAAAAATATAAAATTTACATAAAGATTACCGACATGGATGTCTTAGGACTCAATATAAGCCTACACGGGCTTGGGCTCGGTTCGGGCCCAGTCCAGACTAGTTTGGTATAACCGAATTTCCTAAAAGTCTAAATATTAATAAATAACTAATTAAACTATTTATAGGGATTAACTCGCAACTTGGCCTGGTTTTCTTAGTTAGGACACACTTATGGCTGGGTCTTCCCTGACATGGCTAATACACTAGTCAAGGCACGCTACTGCACTATACGTGCCATGATTCCTAGCCGTCTTGTACTCCAAAACTCCACCATGGCTAAAGGCATCTACCGTAATAATTAACTAAATAAATATTTATAAAATTCTAAAAATTACTATTTAAATTAAATAAATAATAAAAAATATTTCAAAAATTTTCGGGAAGAGGAGTTACAAATCTACCCACCTTAAAAATAATTTCGCCCTCGAAATTCTAATTCATAACTATTCCTTAAAAATCAAAGTCTACTATTACCTTAATCTCCTCAAATTTAATTTCTCGAAAATATTTTATAACCTTCTCTAGTCATTTATAACTCCGAATACTTGAAGACTTCTACACACCTTTGGTCACACTACTCATCAAAATATGGTCACTAAAATCTTATAATCTTCTAAGTAGTTGCTAACAATTCTATAATCCCTCATATCTATAAACAACCAAATATTCAATAGTCAAGCAATATTACATTATAACTTAAGAACTTCTGATAAATCCTAGACAGCATGATCATTCATCACCTCGAAATAAAAGGGGACGAGAATAAATAGTACAAAAAGCAAGGAATTATAATCGAGAGCAAATATGGAGTTTTCAAGGACGTAAAGAATTTCTAGGAGAATTTTCAAAGCAGTGTGGATTGAGATTCCTATGGGTTTAGTCAAATACACAGGCTCATATCAGTACAGTTACGTAACCGATACGATATGCTCTGACCTCCATGGGCCACCAAAAAAACTTGTCATGGCTCGTACCCGATTTTCGGATGCGAGCTCGTGAGCAAGCCAGCTATGTATCAAGCGGACTCCAGCCCGACTCGAATACGTAAATGCTGTCAAGGCTATGGTACACTGCTAACTCATGGCAATACAATCTATATCTCAATCCACAATAAGAATATGAAACATAAATGATCAAATATGTGTCATGGTTTGTAGCCCATTATCATATTGTCTGATTAGACTCCAAGAATGATATTAGTCTATAAAATAAACAGAATATATCATGGTATGGAATATAAAGCACGAGAGGATAATAACGAAATATCACAAGAAAATACCTGTATCATGCATCGCAATCCTCTACCATCCCGCTCTGCTAACTAACTCCATGCAATCGCTAAACCTGAAGAGATCATCAGGTCCTCAGGGGACATAGCAAGATACATAAAAACATGCCTATCTAGCAGTTTAATCATGCATGATAATATATACAGGATATAAACAAGGAACGAAACGTAACATGGCAAGAGAGTACAACCAAACTGCTAACAAGTGACTAACGACAAGTAGCTACTGACAGGTGACTATGAACTGGAATACAAGAACAACTATACGTAACTGTACTGCTGGATGAACAAGCGAACACGAGATCAATGGAATACCAAGCCCTCGCCCCGAGTGGACTCGTAAGTTTGAACTAACCACTAACCCTCGTCCCGAGTGTAGACTCTCTGGTGCAAATGGTCAACCGTCGTCCCGAGTGTGGACTCTCTGGTGCCAATGAACACGACAAACACCCTCGTTCCGAGTATGGACTCTCTGGTGCAATTGGTCTACCCTAGTCTCGAGTGTGGACTCTCTGGTGCCAATAAACACAACAAACACCCTCATCCCGAGTGTGGACTCTTTGGTGTAAATGATCAAGATAAATACCCTCGTCCCGAGTGGACTCTTTGGTACCAAGGAAACAATAACAAGGATTTAGCAGTTCAATTACACGTATTCATTCTATGACACGAACCCATCGAGGTACAAGTAATGACAAGGTACAACTCAGTCAAGACCCTGGTAAGGAAAACTCTAATATGAACTCATAAGGTGAACAAGCCTGGCATAGCTACACTATCAAGTCATAAAGATGATATACAAGCAAGTCAAAGAACTAGTGGACATGGTATGAAGAACATATATGAATCAAGACGACTAGAGAACTGATAACATATAAATCCATAGAACTAGAGTAACCAAATGATAGCCAAATAATCACAAAAAAAACTATAAGCATGAAATTAAACTGTAGAGGGAGACAAGGTATCTTGTCTGTAGGTTGCACGCAGATCCAACAAATATATAGTCAACTGATAAACCATGAAGTCCAAGTCTCGCAACTGTCTCCGAAAACTGAAACAGACATTGCCAATATTCTCAGAATAGTCAAATTAGCTAGGATTGCTTGTCCTTAAGTCCAATTCTGGACACAGTGGCAAAACGGTAATTTTGGGCCAAAACGGTGTCCTCCGTTGGATCCGCTTTGCACCAAAAAATGTGCCAGAGTCAATGGTCCCTTAAAGTCATCAAACTACATGTCTATGAATTCATTTTGATGATACGAACCCAGCCGTATGTCCAAAGTTAGATTTCGGCGGGCCGTGCACAAAATTGCCCGTTGAATCGGACCGTGGGGCCCGTGACACGGCGATCCGATCAACTATCTCAGAATTGGACCAAACATGGCATACAGGCCCAAAAAAATGATACGATCCTGTTGATGCAAGTTTCGTCTCGATCTGACGAACGTGCACAAAGTAATTTAAAAATTTGCACAGAGGCCGATACGGTGAATTTCAACGAATACGCATCAAATTCGTCGCGCACACACGACCAATTTGAATTCCGTCAAGGTCCACACGTCCACGAAGCCGTTACGCACCTTTCGATTCGCGACCACATCGCCCGGATTGACGGGACGCACGTCGTATCGAGAGTTTTTTTGATTTTCTAGAATTTTGAAAACGGGTTTTTTTTCTAAACTTTAGAATCAAATAACTTCGAACCTACTCAATGAAAACTGGATCCATAAAAAGGGTTTTACTGTCGTATATGTTGTCTAAACACATGTTCATTTATATTTTCGAATAGGTCGTTGGATTGGCAATGGTTTTCCATCCAAATCGGGCGTCTGGACTGTCGTATATGTCCTGTTTTGACAGTTTTTCGAGTAACTTTACATCGATCTTCTGGGCAATCTATAGCATATAAATTCGAATTAAAGGAAGGTGTTGGATGTTGTATGGGTTGTGTTCAGACCAGAATTCATAGATCGACGAACGATCAATCACGCGCCGCAAAAACTCCTCGCAAAGTGGCCTCATTGGGCTGCTGCTGCCGATTGCTCCCCAGTTTCGTGCACGCGAGGACGTCTGGCCAGCCGACGATGCTCCGGCGGTGGCACGCAGGTGGCTGGGGGAGATCGTACAGAGGCGGGGGCTGCTTGTGCGGGTGTTGGCTGGGGTGCGGTTAGGGTTTTCGAGCAGTTTTGAACTCCTCTCTCTCTCGGTCTATATAACTACATATATATATCCAATGCTATCGGTTTGGGCTGGAAACTTATGCGCGAGTTTGGGGCTGGAGGTTTTAGCTGCTGTTGAGTTCCTTTGGTGGCTCGGGCCTACTGATGGCTTTTGGGTCTTGTATGGGCTGGCTTCCCTACATATATATATACATCCGGACGATTGAGAAAGAAACAAGCATATTATTGATGGAGAAGCCCATCCGGCTGATTGAGACTAAGGCCTCGTTGTATGGGCCGGCTTCCCTCTCCTTATATATATATATATATATATATATATATATATATATATATATATATATATATATATATTTTTAATATTTTTTATTATATATATATATATATATATATATATATATATATAATATATATAATATATATATAAAAAATATATATATATATATATATTATATATATATTATATATATATATATATATATATATATATATATATATTTCTTTTCTTTTATATATATATATATATATATACATATATATATATATATATATATATATATATATATTATATATATATATATATATATATATATATATATATATATATATATATATATATACATAACACTAACCATGTCTATATATGCCCACATTGCATATATACATCTATACAATATTTGGTATATAAATACATACATACACTACAGTGAATTTAACATTCATGTCTGTAAAATAATTTATACCATAGCTATTTAAGAAAATATATTTATAACTATATAAAACTAAATCCATATATAATTTTATATATTTATATTAGAACATAATCTCATGTATTTCTATATTCACATATCTAGGGTGACATTTATGCACATGCACAAGTAATAAATATATACATAGTATAAAATCCTAGGAATATAGAAATATATCACAAGAGGGAGGTTTCCCCATATTATAAAATAAATATTTATTTAATATCAATAACACATTTTTATATATGTAACAGTCGCATCGCAACATATTTATTATCCCATTTAAAAATACAAAATTTATATAAAGAGCACCGACATGGATGTCTTAGGACTCACTATAAGTCTACACGGGCTTGGGCTCGGTTCGGGCCCAGTCCGGACTAGTTTGGTATAACCGAATTTTCTAAAAGTCCAAATATTAATAAATAATATAGGGATTAACTCGCAACTTGGCCTGGTTTTCTTAGTTAGGATACACTTATGGCTGGGTCTTCCCTGGCATGGCTAATACACTAGTCAAGGCACGCCACTGCACTATCCGTGCCATGATTCCTAGTCGTCTTGTACTCCTAAACTCCACCATGGCTAAAGGCGTAATAATTAACTAAATAATTATTTATAAAATTCTAAAAATCACCATTTAAATTAAATAAGTAATAAAAAAATATTTCAAAAATTTTCGGAAAGAGGAGTTACACCTTTAAGTACATAGTACCACCTAGTCGTATGTCCCAAGTACCTGTTGTAGACACAGTATTTAGGATTGTTAATCTTACCTACTTCATCTGGCCGTTTTGCTTCGGGCAGTTGAAGTTTGTTGCTCTTGATGAGACAATCGAATATGCTCATGATGTCGTCCTCATCAAAGGAATACTCCTCCTTAGAATGTGGAACTTTCTGTGGGGGTGCCGTCGTGGTAGGTGTTGACTGACCCACATTGATGGTTATAGCTTCTTTGCCTTTCACATTGATGGCCAAAGCTTCTTTGCCTTTGCGTTGTTCTGACGACCGCCGCTGTTGGTTGTAGAATGTTAATCTTTGTCAAGATTAGGCATCTGGATGCCTAGTTGTTTGAAGTTGTCAGCACTGTCTTCGGCTGCCCTGGCACTTATTATGAAGGAGGCCTGTAGAAGCATGAAAATTTCAACAATGAAGCCTTATGCACCCAAGCCAATGAGAACATATACGTCCAAGCCAATGAGGACATATGCGCCCGAGTCATCCTGTGAAGCTCTATACGCCCAAGCCACCCTATGAAGCTTTATGCGCCCAAGACAAGCTCCCCCAGAAGGAGGGCGCATAGCCTAAAATAGGGCTATGCGCCCAAGCCAAAACATCCCCTGACTCGGCAAAGCCATGATCAAAACGTGCACCGAAGCATATGGCCACGTCAGTCTCCACGAGCAGTCGTGCACTGAAGCATGTGGCCACGTGAGCACCACGATCAACCCATGACCAAGCAGCTTGCATGTGCCTACATCCTATGCGCCCAAATCAAGACCACACGCCCATATGAAAACTATTGTGTTTTCTTATGTGGACGCATAACATCGATCCAGCTCAAAAACTATTATAAAAAGGGGTCTCATCCCTCTTCAAAAGACAGAACGGAGAGCATTTTCAAGAGCCAAATTACTGCACTTCTTGCCAGTTATCCGAGAGTTAACAATTTTCTTAGGTTTTCTTCCACTTTTGTAATCAGAGTGTCAACGGAGTAAAGGAGCAACTGCCGTTCGATCTCCATCGTCCCATTCCCTAGAATTATTTTTTGTACTTGGGGATCCTGAGCGCAGGATCTCTCAGACGTACTCGATTTGTGGTGCCTTGCGCCAATAAAGAAAAGACAGCATTTTTTCTTCTTTTTGTGTGTGTCCACAAAAATGGTGACTCTGTTGGGGACTACCTTTTCCTCTGACGAGAAGGTGGTGATGCAATCCGATACCGACAAAGTGGGGAGCACTCAGAAGATGCTGATCATAAATTTCGATTAGCAGGCATTTGAAGAGATGCTCTCGAGGGATGGCTCTACTCCCTCAAAATCAGCGAAGCCAAACAAGTCTCGCAAGACTTGGCTTCCGAAGGCTCGCTGTACATATCCTGCTAGTGTCATAGCAGATATGCAACTGGAGGACTCTGTCACATGGGCATATGGCTCTACCAAATAAGCTCCCCAAATGAAGAGGCTCACACCGTTATGGGCTCTACTAGCCCAACGACTTCTTTCTTGTGAAACCAACAACAGAGTGTTCGACACTCGAGACTTGGCAAAGGAAAGCACTACGATGCGAAGAATCGAAGTGTTCGATACTCTGGGCAAACCCAGCTAGGCTCACAAACGAAGGAGGCAAAGCTGGAAGAAAACAACGCTGATCCACCAAGCATGCGCCCAAAGCTATGCGCCTAAGGGGGTGTTTGGGCGCATAACTCAAATCAGAAAGCTTCTGTCTTCAACAGACTGGGCATCCAGGGTCATGCACCCAAGGCTATGCACCCAGGCTCGACTGATCCATACTATGCGCCCACATCGAGGAGGCTCAGACATGCTGCCAAGAAGCATGCGCCCAAAGCCAGTCTCTAAGGCCTATGCGCCCACAGCAAAAAGACAGGCCCCAACGCGTATAGCACGGGGCTGTCTTCAAGGATATCACAGAACTTAGGTGTGGGGGTTGCCCCTGCACGTGAACTAAGTCTGGATGTGCCAACTCTCCTTACATACCCACATGTAAAGCTTAATGATGAATGTAACATGGGTTTTAAGGCAAAACTCCCTTCCGCTGACTTACGCGACATGATAAATCATAAGCGTAAAGCGAGGGAGGACATAACAATTTATAGTGCACATCCGTGCACCAGTATTGTCATCCACTCTTACTACTCCAAAGTAACAAGAGTACCTCAGAGACAGTCCGTGTTTCAACGACTGCATTTCTCTGACGATGAAAAGTCATTGTGTGTCTCATCCAACATGGCTTCATGGGGTACCCTTTACGGAAGCCCCAATCAAAGACGGTGGACCACGAACCCAACTTTCTCTCTCAGTTCTGTGAGAAGAAGAAGACGAAGTCTACCAACAGATGGCAGCAGGCTGTCACTCCTGAAGGAGTCTATATAGGTACTCGGTCAAAGGCGAGATTCCGTACAGATGACGAAGACTCCCAAGCTGGGGGTAGTATTCCCTCAGAGTTTGAAGCGAATGACCTTCACACTGGGGGTAGCATCCCGGAGGATGATGATCTTTCTGAGTCTGACGGCGACTATCTACCTCCCCTACCTGAAGATGAGGGACTCGTCAACTCGGAGACAGACAGTATCAGCACCAGTTGTACTATTTTCTCTGTTCATCCTCGTATATTATCTACATACATGGCAGACGAAGAGAGACCTGAAGAATCCAGTGATCAGACCAGTAAACGGCTATAGGGTCTTGAAACAGCATTAACCAAGATCACTGATATGCTTGCCAGTATCATGACGGTTCAAGCTGCTAGGGCTGTTCCTCCACCTCAAGAAAACGTCTCGGCTCACGCTAGTCCGGCTCATAGCAACAACCCTTCTTTACTACAAAAGAAATATCATTCCGTTGCAACTCTCCCGAATCTTGCAAATACTAGGGGTGGTCCTTCGCCAACGATGCCTGACAACCGTTCAGGAGCCGTTTCCCAACACCTGCTTAATCAACAAGATGTAATTGATTCCCTGGTCGTCCATCTCGACACCATCTCACACAAAGACGAGCTTCAGAAGATGGGGATATCTCAACCTTATCCTCCTGAATGGAAGAATGCTACTTGCCCTCCTAACTACAAGCCGCTGACGCTAAATTTATTTGACGGGTTGACTTCTCCTCGTCAACACATGACATACTTCAACAGACAGACTCTACACTTACCCAGGGATGATCCGTTCTTGTCAAAGCTATTTATTAGCACCTTGCAGGTGGTAGCTTTCGAATGGTTCTGTAGTCTGCCTGACAGTTGTATCAATTCATTTAAAGACTTGGAGAGGTTGTTCCTCAATAGGTTTTATGAGAGTGGCATGCATGTTAGTATGTCCACCCTCATCGAGACCAAGCAAAGGAGGACTGAGTCTGCTATCGCCTTCATCGAACGCTTCAGGCGGCTAGCACTGAAGAAGCCCTTCGGCATACTAGACTCAGAACTTATGGATACTTGTTGACATAACTTCCTTCTTACGGTGAAGTTTTGTAAGGGTATACATAAGTATGATATATGGCCCCCTTTTATTGGGGCCGTTGATGCTGCTGAAAACCACGTTCCTAATCTGGAACTACTGGGGTTGAAAACACCTAAATCTGAAGATAAGGGCAAGCATCCTCAAACTATCCCTGTCCGTTGGGGTAAAGGGAAAGAAGTCCTGAAGGTCGACACTTCCAGGGAGCTTCCAATTCTCAGGGTGCCTCCGATATTCCTAAGGAGACCTTCTCCTTTGACGAAGACGATGTCATTACCATTTTTCACACATTGACGAAGGGTAATAAGCTGATATTGCCTCCACCACGACATCCTGTAGAGGCGAACCAACTCAACGATCCCAAGTACTGTCTCTATCATCAGTACGTGCATCATTCCACCAAGGACTGCATCGTCCTGAAGAAGAAGATACAACAGCTTATCGACAGCCAAGTGATCAACCTCGAAGCCGAAGACAAGGACGTATCTTCTAACATGATCTCTCTCTTCAGTTTGGTGACTTTCTTCCCACAGAAGTCCCAGACGGCGTGGTCCCAATCCCCAAGGCGATAATGGAAGTCATCAACCTACCACCAGCTCGTAACTCAACCTTGGTTCTACTCACGACTGAACATGGTGATATCATGTGGGTCCATCCGGACCTTGTGCAAAAGATGACACAGGGGGTGATACCTTCCAAAGCAAAAAGGGACAAGAAATACAAGCCATGCCATATGGTGTCTTCTCCCATCTACGAGATTATATCTGGTGAGACACGATCGGGGAAGACTTATCTTCGGACGTACGATCCCGCACAAGAAGAAGCAGTACCTTCTCAAGCTCCTGCTGTCCCCCACAAGCTCAGAAGCCGGCCCGTCTAAGCCTCCAACTACGGACACAGCCAAGCAGAAGGAGACACGGTTGACAAGTCTCTGAAGGCGCCAGCTTCCGAAGGCATGGATCGGCCCTTCAACTTTGATATACTGGCACAGTTAGCCAATACACCTGCCAGGTTGTCTCTCTTTGATCTGTTACGACACTCCAAAGAAATACGGAAGGCCTTAAGTGAGGCATTACAACATGCCGACTCTTATCTCGCTGAAGTCAAAGCCCCTGCTGAAGACCCTATCTTCTGTCCTCACTGCCACAGTACTATAGAAGTGGTACCCAACATCACCTTTTCACAGGAGGCCATGCTACTAAAAAATAATCGTCATGATAGACCCCTGTACTATACAGGGTATATTGGGGCGATCAAGGTGGACCCCATACACATCGATCCAGGATCCTCCCTCAGCATCATTCTTTGAAGTTTTCTTCAAATTCTGGGAATTCCTCTGCACAAGCTATCTGCAACCAACACAACTATCATGGCTTTCAATGATGGTCGAAGCCACCCGCTGGACAAGATTCGTCTCAAGTGCCAGATCGGTGATCTCCGAACGGAGGTTTCCTGCTATGTGATCTATGCCAATATATCCTACAACGTCTTGTTAGGACGTCCATGGATACACAAGAACATGATCGTTCCTTACATACTTCACCAGTGCTTCAAGTACATCAATAGCGACGGTGTCGTGAAGACGGAGTTTGCCGATGTCGATCCTTTTAAGGGCATCGAAGCCTACTATGGAGATTCGGTACGTTACCAATCTCAGCCCCCCAAGGATGATGACAATGAAGCTGACAATGAAGCTGAAACAAGTTCATCCTCCAATGATGGTCCCCTGATTATCCGAGTTAAAGGATGTACTACTCCAAAAAGTACTCCAAAGCCTCTCATAATCTGGGTGAAAAAGAAGAACCCTGACAAGGTCAAACCATTGACCATCACTCTCCGCAAGATACCTCGAATGGAATCGGCTGAAGTCCGTCCTCCCAATCCTGAAGAATTACCCTACGTGTTGAACTTTGCCAAGACTGTGGCTCCACTTCCAGATGATGATCTTATCAACGAGTATATCAATACTCATAATAATGTACCTTCAGCGGATGATGTTATCCCTAAAGAAAAGCTTGCGTATTTTCTTAGTAAAAGTTTATCTTTGAATTACTCTGATGTCTGTCAATCTGTAAACCACTACATAGATACGATATACGCTCTAGAGCACGGCATAGGACCACACCTTTGCATGCCGGTCACGACGCCTCACCTACAGAAAAAAGTTTACCCAGACGATATCCACCACTTCATCGTTCCAGCCAGAAAGAAGGGTGAAGAGCTAATTATCTTCGGTCGAATAATTGGCGGAAGAAAGTTCGTTCCGGACTCTACTTCTCCCATGCACAACACGGAAGCTGATTATGACTTGGAAAAATGCAACTTTTTTGATATAGTTGGCAGGCCAAGAATATCATCCAGAACATGGGATATGACATCAAAAGCGACCAGGGGCTAAAGTACGGTCGGGGACGATGGTTGCCAATACGACACTTCGCTCCTTCCGGTAAACCCGAAAACTATTATCAAAGAAACGGTGTTGGTCTGGGATATGTCTGTCCTCCAACGACTCCCAAAAGATAAGATGATGAAGCAGATCGTTGTTCTCATTCTTCTGATTCGTCCCTCTGGGACTTAGACTCCAACATTGGTGACATGTTCAAAGCAACTCTGTCCGTCAATACGATTTTTATTGACCAAATTGCGGACGATATCTAATAAATCGTGCTTGAACAATGGGCTCAAAAGATGGATACTAGATAGGAGCTGCGCTTCGAACAACGTGAACCACTTACCGAAGACGAAGTCATCTAAGTCAATTTAGGAAATGAATCATCTTTTAAACCAATCTTCATCAGTAAAAGTCTATTTGGCGATGAGCGCCAATCTCTTATATAGCTTATAAGAGAATACATCAACGTCTTTGCATGAAGCTATGAAGACATGCCAGGCCTGGACCCTAAAGTCGCCATGCACCGCCTGAATATTTCGTCTAAAGCTAAGCCAGTGAAGCAGCAACAATGACGATTTCGACCAGATGTCGTGGAGGCCATCGAGAATGAAGTCAAGAAGCTCATTGCCAGTTGATTCATTCGCGAAGAACAACACCCTGACTGGCTTGCCAACATCGTTCCAGTCATGAAAAAGAATGGTAAAGTTCGAGTCTGTATCGATTACCGTGATTTGAACTCTGCATGCCCGAAGGATGAGTTTCCTTTACCGATCACCGATGTAATGATCAACAATACTTGCGGCCTCGAGCGGATGTCCTTTATGGATGGGTTCTCAGGCTACAACCAGATCAAGATGTTCCCAAACGATGAGAAGCACACATCTTTTCGAACACCATTGGGGGTATACTGCTATACGGTGATGCCCTTCAGATTGAAGAATACAGGGGTGACATACCAGCGAGCCATGAATACAGTTTTTTGCGACCATTTGTGCAAAATAGTGGAGTGCTACATAGACGATATCGCAGTTAAAAGTCATCTCAAGGGCAACCACCTCCAAGACTTGAGAACAATGTTCGAACTAATGCGTGCACACCAACTCAAGATGAATCCAACCAAGTCTTTTCTGGGAGTCTCCAGCAACAAGTTCCTTAGTTTCGTCATCAATTGAAAGGGTATACATCTTAACCCAGAGATAGTGAAGGCTATCCTCGATATGCATCCTCCAAGAAACCTCAAAGAACTACGCGGATTGCAAGGAAGGCTAGCCTGCATCAGACGATTTATTTCGAACCTTTCTGGAAGGTATCAACCATTCACTCAGCTCATGAAGAAAGGCATATCTTTCGTCTGGACTGAACAATATCAACACGTATTCGACGACATCAAAAAGTATCTCACAACCCCCCAGTGCTGGTAGCTCCAATAATGGGGAAGCCTTTCTTACTATTTGTCCGTACTATGGACCATTCTCTTGGTGTCCTATTAGCTTAAAAGAATGAAGACAGCCATGAACAGGCAATCTACTACCTCAGCCATACAATGGTGGGTGCCGAGCACAAATACACACCTGTGGAGAAGGAATGCCTTGCACTTGCCATCTAGAAGACACGCCACTATGTGTCTGGATAGACTATCCACATCATATCTAAAGACAATCCTCTCAGAATACTCATGACTAAACCGGGTTCTCTCAATTCCTGTTTAACTACATGGACAATGTTGTTGATTTCATACGATATGCTCTTCGTTTTTCAGAAGGCAGTAAAAGGCCAAGTATTAGCTGATTTCCTAGCAGCTCATCCGGTGCCAGAATCTTCCAAACTCTACGACGAAATCCCCGATTAAGTATTGGAGTCTAACACTGCAACTGAAGAAATCCCCATTTGGCAAATATTCTTTGACGGTACAACAAAAACAGGACCCAAAGGAAATATTGTGGCTGGAGTAGGCGTCGTGCTCCTGTCACCTGATCATCTGGTTATACATCGTGCATATTCTCTCGTGGAACCATGCACCAATAAGGTGGCCGAATATAATATCCTATTAATCGGCCTGCAACTTGCAAAACAGCTGTGAGTTGACTATCTAGAAGCTTACGGCGATTCCAAGCTAATAGTTAGTCAAGTCCGAGGGGATTATGAAGTTCGTCACGAAGATCTCATCCCCTATCACGGAGCAACAATCGAGTTGGCATCTACTTTAGCTGGATTCTTCATCGAGCACGTGTCCCGACTATAGAATATAGAAGCAGATGCTCTAGCCTGTCTTGCTACTTCCTTGACCGTCCCCTCTAATACTCAGCAGTCGATTACAATGTCTGGTCGAGAACTATTCTGTGTGAAAAATGCCTTGCATATTCATCACAGTTACACAACGAAAACAAATGTCGATGTTAAAGACTGGAGATTTCCTTTTATAGACTACGCCATCTATGGAATCCTCCCCGAGGACCCAAAGAAAGCAGTATCTATCCAAAGGAGATCTCTCAAACTTTACTATAACACAACTACCAAGATGCTGTACCGACGCTCTTACGACGGGTTACTGTTACGATGTTTATCAGACACAGAAGCCAAATATGCACTCCGGGAGGCTCACGACGGAGTTTATGGTGCACATCAACCAGGCCCCAAATTATAAGATCGCCTCAAATGAATAGGTTATTATTGGCCCAAATGATAGCTGATGCTGTTGAATATGCAAGAAAGTGTTGGGCCTGTCAGTTCCATGCCGATTTCATTCATCAACCTTCAGAGTTTCGACACCCGACGGTAACATCTTGGCCTTTTGAAGCCTGGGACATGGACGTCTTAGGACCAATCAGCCTACCATTTTCCAGAGGACATTGGTTCATCCTAGCCATAACCGATTACTTCTCCAAATGGGCAGAAGCTATACCACTCACCGAAGTGAAGGCGTCAAACGTGATCAGTTTCATCAAACATCATGTTATCTACCGTTTCGGCCTACCTCGCAGGATCATCCATGATAATGGTCCACAATTCACAAGCCATGTATTCTATCGGTTCTGCGATAGGGATCGAATCCAGAATATAGCCTCTACTGCCTACAATCCAGCGGCTAACGAGCTAGCAGAACCCTTCAATAAAACCATCATAAAACTTCTCAAAAAGTTCGTGTCTTCAAAGAAGCACGATTGGAATGAGAAGCTCGGCGAATGTCTATGGGCCTATCGTACAACGGTCCGAACTCCAACAGGCAGTACGCCATTCACTCTGGTTTATGGGAGCAAAGCAGTTCTTCCTCTAGAAAACAAGATTCTTTCTCTTCGAGTAGCCTTATCCAGCGAGTTGACTACCGAAGAAAGCTACCGTTTGCGTCTACAGGAGCTCGAAGCACTAGACGAAAAATGCTTGTTAGCTCAACAGCGTATTGAGCTATACCAAGCACGTCTTTCCAGAGCCTTCAACAAAAAGATGAAGGAAAGAATCTTCCAAGTCGATGATTAGTCTTAGTAGTGAGAAGACCAATTGTCACGACCCGCACGCACTTTTTGGATGCAAGCACGTAAGCAAGCCAGCTATGCATCAAGCGGACTCCAGCCCGACTCGAATACGTAAACGCTGTAAAGGCTAGGGTATACTGCCAAATTATGGCAATTTAATCTATATCTCAAATCCACAAAAAGTGTGCAAAACATGAATGAATACTATGGGTCGTGGTCTACAGCCCACTAGTATGTATGTCCGATAAGACTCCAAATAATATAACAAGAGTCTCTAAACTGAATCAATAAGCAAAATATCTCATTAAAAGGAATGAAAAGCACGAAAGGATAACAATGTAATATCACTAACAAATACCTGAAACATGTATCACAATCATCTACCATCCCGCTCTGCCACTAACTCCATGTAATCGCTAAACCTAAAAAGATCATCAGGTCCTCAGAAGACAGCAAGATACATATAAACATGCCTATCTAGCAGTTTAATCATGCATGACAATATATAAATAGGATATAACAAGGAACGACACTTAACATGGCAAAGGACTACGACCAAACTGCTAACAAGTGACTAACAACAAGTGGCTACTGACTGGTGACTATGAACTAGAATACAAGAACAACTATACGTAACTGAACTGCTGAATGAACAAGCGAACACGAGATCAATGGAATACCAAACCCTCGCCCCGAGTTGACTGACAGGTTTGAACTAATCACTAACCCTCGTCCCGAGCGTGGACTCTCTGGTTAGTACTAACCCTCGTCCCGAGTGTGGACTCTCTTGTTAGTTCACGGCAAGGCACCCTCGTCCCGAGTGTAGACTCTCTGATGCAAGTATAACATCCTCATCCCGAGTGTGAACTCTTGATATAAACACCCTCATCCCGAATGGAATCTCTGGTGCAAGTCAAGTCAACACCCTCGTCCCGAGTGTGGACTCTCTGGTGCAAATAATCGACATCCTCGTCCCGAGTGTAGACTCACGGATGTAAATAGATCAAAGGAAACACCCTCGTCCCGAGTGGACTCTCTGGTGCCAAGGAAACAATAACAAGGATTTAGCAGTTCAATTACACGTACTCGTTCTATGACACAACTCAAGCAAGGTACTAGTGAGACAAGGTAGGACTCTGTCAAGACACAATCAAGTCCAGTATAACTACACTGTCAAGTCAAGCAAGACCATAAACTGGTGAACACGTTATATAAAAACTAGATAAATCAAGTCAACTAGAGAGCTAATAAATCATATAAAATCTATAACAAATAGAGTATCTAATGATAATACAATAATAACATGAAAACTATAAACATAGAATTAAACTGTAGAGGGAGGAAGGTATCTTGCCTATAGTCCTTGCACAAACCGTAGTCACAAGTCGAAGATGAGGGGAAGCCGATCTAGAAGCTGTCAACCTATAACACATATCGTACCATGAACCGTGAACGAAAACTATAAATCAATTCTAATATTCTAGTTCTAAATTCATAGAATAGTGGCTAGTTGGGTTACTAATTTAATAATAATTAATTCTGGAATAATTCACTTAAAAACTTAATTTAATCTAATAATAATTTGAATATAATCTAAACATGCAAGTTTGACCATCAAAAGTCGTGTTTCCAATTTTGGGAACCATGGCACGCAAATCGAGGCATGCCATTGACTATTTAGTCAAACGTTGTGAACTCTAGATTTTGAAAGTACACCTTGGTAGATTTCAGTCCCACAAGTGCGCTGGAATCAATCGTGCCGCAAAATCACGCTTTGATCAAAAGATATCGCCGTTATGGTTAATCGTGACCAAAACGGTGATCAATCGATCAATTCTGAGTTCAACGGAATAACTAAAATACTAGATGAATGAATTAATTTCTGGAAAAATATATATGTCGTAGAACTCTGTGTTATCTTTCCGAAACTTCAAACTGTTCATGATTTCGATTTCGGGTTCTCCCGAAATCTCGAAAACACAGAAACGTGTCAAGTTTCGGACAACCGACACTCTAAGAATTTTCTAGAAATTTAGGAATAATATATATGAAAATAAATTACATATTCAGAAATCTTACATCGATACGAATCCAACAGAAAAAACGGCGTGCGAAAAGCACGTCGGAGTTGGCAGGAATCGCTCCGGGAAGTCGAGATCTCTACTAGAACTCTCTCTCGAAAAGGCGGCTGAAATTTTATTAGGGTTTCGAATATAATAGTATATATATAGGAGAGAGAGAGGCGGTTCAGCCTGGGCGCCAACAGGTGGGCCCCCTGGGTGAATTATTGGGTAAATAATTATTTAATTCAGAAAATTATTTAAAAATTATTTTAAGTCCAAATAAATCAAAATAAATTGCAGAAAAATCTAGAAAAAATCTAGAAAATTCTAGAAAATATTTCTAAGTGTCTAGAATCTAAATAAAATATTTTAACACAAAATATCATCATGTGACCTCACAGTATATTCCCAAAGCCTATAAAATATAATTTTCATAGGTTTTAATTATAAAAAATTTTCCAAAAATTCTAAAAAATCCAAAAATTTCTAAAATATCCTAAAAAATATTTCTAACCTCCTAGAACCTAAATAAAAATAACTTGTCTCAAAATAGTCCCAAATGACCTTATAGTAATTCATGAAAGTCAATAAAATAAATATATCTTTAATAAATAAATATCAAAAAATGTCTAAAAACTATAGGAAAATATAATATAGCTATAGCATGCTTATAAACCCTATCTAGAGGTCATATGACCACAAGATGGTCATAAATCACCTATGGGCTTAGTCACAACTTCTATTATCATAGAAAAATTAAATATAAACTAATCAAATAAAAATAAAAAATATATCACAAAAATTTGGGAAGAGGAGTTACAAATCTACCCACCTTAAAAATAATTTCATCCTCGAAATTCTAATTCATAACCATCCCTTAAAATTCCAAGTCTACTACTACCTTAATCTCCTCAAAATAGTTTATATACTTCTCCTAGCCATTTATAATTATGAAACCTCGAGGACTTCTACCCACCTTTGGTCACGCTACTCCCTCAAGGGTATATCACTAAAACTTTATAACCTTCCATCAAGTTGCTAGAGTCATTATCCTTAGATATCTAAGACATATAGCATCTATATCCCCACATATCTATCAAACAACCAAATATTCAAAAGTCAAGCAATATTATACAATAACTTGGGAATCTCTGATGAATTCTGGACAGCACGATCATTTGTCACCCCGAAATAGGAAGGGACGAGAATCAATGGTATGGGAGGGCAAGGGAGAATAATCGAGAACGAATACGAGATTTCAAAGGCGGTAGAGAAATTTCTAAGAGAATTTTCAAGGCAGAGTGGATTGAGATTTCTAAGGTTTAGTCATATTCGCAGGCTCGTATCAGTACAATTACGTAACCGATACAATATACTCTGACCTGCATGGGCCACCAAAAAAACTTGTCACGACCCGCACCCGCTTTTCGGATGCAAGCACCTGAGCGAGCCAGCTACACATCAAGAAGACTCCAGCCCGACTCGAATACATAAATGCTGTCAAGGCTAGGGCATACTGCCAAATCATAGCAATTTAATCGATACCTCAAATCCACAATAAGTGTATGAAACATGAATGAACACTATGGGTCGTGGTCTGCAGCCTACTAGCATATATGTCCGATAAGACTCCAAAGAATATAACAAGAGTCTCTAAACTGAATCAATAAGTAGAATATCTCATGATAAAGAATAAAAAGCACGAAAGGATAACAATGTAATATCACTAACAAATACCTGAGATATGTATCACAATCATCTACCATCCCGCATTGCCACTAACTCCATGCAATCGCTAAACCTGAAGAGATCATCAGGTCCTTAGAGGACATAGCAAGATACATATAAACATGCCTATCTAGCAGTTTAATCATGCATGATTATATATAAACATGATATAACAAGGAACGACACTTAACATGGCAAGAGATTACGATCAAACTGCTAACAAGTGACTAACGACAAGTGGCTACTAACTGGTGACTATGAACTGGAATACAAGAAAAACTATACGTAACTGAACTGCTGAACGAACAAGCGAACACGAGATCAATGGAATACCAAACCCTCGCCCCGAGTGGACTCGCAGGTTTCAACTAATCACTAACCCTCGTCCCGAGCGTGGACTCTCTGGTTAGTAATAACCCTAGTCCTGAGTGTGGACTCTCTGGTTAGTTCACGGCAAGGCACCCTCGTCCCGAGTGTAGACTCTCTGATGTAAACACCCTCGTCCCGAGTGGACTCTCTGGTACAAGTCAAGTCAAAACCCTTGTCCCGAGTGTGGACTTTCTGGTACAAATAATCGACATCCTCGTCCCGAGTGTGGACTCACGGATATAAACAGATCAAGGCAAACACCCTCGTCCCGAGTGGACTCTCTAGTGCCAAGGAAATAATAACAAGGAGTTACCAGTTCAATTACACATACTCATTCTGTGACACGACTCAAGTAAGGTACTGGTGAGACAAGGTACGACTCAGTCAAGACACAGTCAAGTCCAGTATAACTACACTGTCAAGTCAAACATGACCATAAACTGGTGAACACGGTATATAGAAACTAGATAAATCAAGTCAACTAGAGAGCTAATAAATTATATAAAATCTATAACAAATAGAGTATCTAATGATAATACAATAATAACATGAAAACTATAAACATAGAATTAAACTGTAGAGGGAGGCAAGATATCTTGCCTATGGTCCTTGCACAAACCGTAGTCATATGTCGAGGATGAGGGGATGCCGATCTAGGAGATGTCAACCTATAACACATATCGTACCATGAACCGTGCACGAAAACTATAAATCAATTCTAATGTTCTAGTTCTAAATTTATAGAATAGTGGCTAGTTGGGTTACTAATCTAATAATAATTAATTTTAGAATAATTCATTTAAAAACCTAATTTAATCTAATAATAATCTGAATATAATCTAAACATGCAAGTTTGGCTATCAAAAGTCGTGTTTTTAATTTTGGGAACCATGGCACGCAAATCGAGACATACCATTAACTATTTAGTCAAATGCTATAAACTCTAGATTTTGAAAGTACACCTTGGTCGATTTTAGGGCCACGAGTGCGCTGGAATCAATCGTGCCGCAAAATCACGCTTTGGTCAAAAGATATCGCCGTTATGGCTAATCGTGACCAAAATGGTGATCAATCGATCAATTCTGAGTTCAACAGAATAAATAAAATACTAGATGAATGAATAATTTTCAGGAAAAAATATATGTCGTAGAGCTCTGCGTTAGCTTTCCGAAACTTCAAACGGTTCATGATTTCGATTTCTGTTTCTCCCGAAATCTCAAAAACACCAAAACGTGTCAAGTTTCGGACAACCGACACTCTACGAATTTTCCAAAAATTTAGGAATAATATATATGAAAATAAATTAAATATTCAGAAATCTTACCTCGATATGAATCCAAAAAAAAACGACGCACAAAAAGCACGTCGGAGTTGGCCGAAATCGCTTCGGGAAGTCGAGATCTCTACTAGAACTCTCTCAAAAAGGCGACTGAAATTTGATTAGGGTTTCGAATATAATAGTGTATATATATAGGAGAGAGAGAGACAGTTCAGCCTGGGCGCCGATAGGTGGGCCCCCCCTGGGTGAATTATTGGGTAATTAATTATTTAATTCAGAAAATCATTTAAAAATCTTTTTAAGTCCAAATAAATCAAAATAAATTGTAGAAAAATCCAAAAAAATTCTAGAAAATTATAGAAAATATTTATAAGTGTCTAGAATCTAAATAAAATATTTTTAACATAAAATATCATCATGTGACCTCACAGTAAATTCCCACAGCCTATAAAATATAATTTTTATAGGTTTTAATTATATAAAAAATCCCAAAAATTCTAAAAATCATAGAAAAATATAATATAGTTATAGCATTCTTATAAACCCTATCTAGAGATCATATGACCACAAGATGGTCATAAATCACCTGTGGGCTTAGTCACAACTCCTATGATCATAGAAAAATTAAATGTAAACTAATCAAATAAAAAATAAAAAATATATCACAAAAATTCGGGAAGAGGAGTTACATCAATGGTCATGACACACAAAATGAAAGGAAAATTTGAGCCTAAATAGGAAGGTCCTTTCATTATAGGATCAGTATGTTCTAATGGTGCGTACCTACTAACCAAGCCTGATGGTGACTTGCTCATGAAGCCTATCAACGGCAAGTTCCTAAAGAAATACTATGTATAACCTATTTTACATAATGTTCACATATGTTTAGTCATGTAAATGTACAGTGCGATGTTTATGTGATTCGAAAAAATTATCTAACTATTATCCGTATTTCAAGAGTCTTGAATACGCCTTAGATAATAGGTCCTATAAAATATTTCCCCAGTGAAATTATTCCCGTTTTGACACTGTCCAAACTCGGTTTGACGAAAACAAGCCACATCCCTATTACCTCTGAATTATTTTTCGATAATTATTACCCCAGTGGAATGATTAAGAATTGTTTTGCCATGTCCATATAACCTCTGAGCAAAGCATTCATCGAGGATAATCACATCCATATTACCTCTGAATTATCCACTCCCACCTAATGTTATATATCTTTCCATGTCTATATTACCTCTGGTCAGATATAGAACATCCCCTGCTATTACGTTCATATTACCTCTACTAGCAGTCTCGTTCAACTTACTATCTATATTCAAAAAAAACTTGAATATAAAATGGATAATAGGTCCACATCAAATTTCCCAGCGGAATACCTACCAGAAATATTCTTGCTACGTTCACATTACCTCTAGTTTGGATATTTCACAAAACCACATTCACTTTGAAAAGATTATTTATTCTTTACTTGAACGTCTATCAAGAGACGGAAAAAAAGTTACAAACAAAGAATCTAAGGGATACATAAGCGATTGATGTTGTCCCTTAGAGCCGTGATTTCGGCTTCAGACTTCGCGGTAGCTCGACGACGTGCCTCTTCTTGGCGAGCAGCTTCATCCTCAAAAATGATCAGACTCAGATGCTCTCCCTCTAACTTTGCCAGCTGTTCTTCTAAATGGGCAGAAGTGGTGGCAGTCATGGCAGGAGGAGCCAAGTAATCCTCCTGTTCAGATGTTGCCGCCCTCAAGTCGGCTTCCAGTTGAGCATTCTCGTTATGGTTCTGTGCAATGTGATAATACTTCTCGGTAATCTGTGCAGCCAGTTTATTCTTCGAGACAGCACGCACCTCACTTGCAGTATTTAACTGTCCATACTGGTCAGCCAATTCGCCGATCTCTTGAACAAAGGCATCCTTTCTCGCTTTGAAAGTAGCCTTCTCCTCCGCGAGAGCCGTGATCAAAGCCTTATTTTTTGTACAAAACAGCGACGTCGAGCTCTGCTGTTTGGCATTCACAGTGACGTCGAGCTGCACGAAACAATGACATCGGGCTTCACAGGGTCAAAGGCAGCATTCTGATTCAAGACTCCAGGAAGCTTCACTTTCAGTACAGAGTAGAAAACTTTGACGACTTCCTGGGCTATCTCATCGTCTTCAGTGGAGGTCGTCGCGAAGGTGGCTTGGAAAGTTTCTTCCACTCCAGGAAGGGATACCTGACAAAAAGTCGAACCTGATAAAGAAAAAAATACATCAGTAACCAAAAAAAGGAAGAGAAATGCGAAATAGTTGTAATTTCATACCTTCGGCTTGCTCAACTCCAGCCTGGGCTACGTCATCAGTCTTGGCTTTAGGGAAACCAAGAGCAGGCCCAGACTGTTCAAGAAGAACAATATAAAGGCCCTGAGAGGCATCAGGCCGGATATCTTTCACAATCTCAGTCGGAACAGGAGTAGATTCAGCAACAGCCCCCTCAACAGGCTGTTCAACCTCTCCTTCTATAGCCGATACCGGCTCACTAACAGCTCCCTCCGCACCAGCAAAATTGGAGGAGCCGGGGATAACTTCTGTCCCTTCTCCAATGCCCGGGACTATCTTCGCGAGGGGTTCCTTCCCCTTGCCTACAAGGAAACATACAGTCGTGGTCAGCCACACGAGGAGCACGCAAAATCAAAGTTAAAAAATCTCATTCGAAGAGAGGCGCAAAGATAACGTACCCGCAGAAGGATGAGCCGATTGGACTTGATTCTCGTCCAACTCTTTCAGTATGGCCCCAATTTCAGAAATCGCCCCAGGAAGATATCTAAAGAAGGACAGGCTCCTTGGTCACCACCATAATCCGGGCATTCGCCCTGATCATCTTTTTCAGCCTCCTTGGCTGAGGAAGGCTGAGCGTCGTCTGCCGGTCGAGGACAAGAAGGGGACGCCGTTGTCACGTCCACCTTCTCAGACGAGGAGGCACCTACCTCATCTTCAAATTCAGGGTCCTGTGCAAAGGACAAATACAAAGGTGAGAAACCTTCTAAAGACTTGACCAGAACGGCTATGTAGTCTAGGAAGGGATCTACCTCCCGAATAGTAACGGCCCGCGACGTCGTTCCTCCTCTTCCAGTTTTTCGGGAGGACCTCCTCAAGGGAGGCGAGCCAGCACCCACTTCCTTGGCTCTCCTCAGGGCGACAGTTTTCTTCTTCCGTTTTAAAGTTGGCTCCTGGGCCAATTCAGTTGAAGCTTTCCTTTTCTGAGGATGATTGAGAGGAGAAGAATCATCATCTTTCGTGTCCTCCTTTGGAGACACTGTTGGATCCCTAAGAGTGGCTTTTGGTCACGGTACTATGGTTGGCTTCACGGTGGGAACAACACTCTCCTTCCTACGGCCCTTCGGCGCCTTTTTCGCAGGAAGGGGGCCCAACCGAGTCCCCAATATCAAGCTCTGTTCACGATCATACCGGGAAGGAAAAGTATTAATCTGAACATTAAATTTGGCGACAGTATAGCACAAATGGGTCTCAGGCTTATCCAAGGGCAGAGTGAAGACTGCCACCGTGCACCCAGTATTATAGTACATCCAAGCACGTGCCCCGTCAATTAAGCTGCCTATCGACTCCAAATACGGGATGGTATTTCACAAAAGGAGCTGGCTGTAGCCAAACTGCCACACAAAATGGCTCGACAGATATGGCTCCAGATAGGCATGATTCCTGTTTCGGAGCACCAGATGCGATGGTCTAATAGATTGGAGCCAGTAAAATGCCCCAGCAGTCAAACTAGTGGCATGAACTCCCTCATCTTCTAAAATATCTCCTTCATTACCGCTGTCGGATGGAGGGGATACTCTGAAAACTTATAGTTCTGCAAGAAGCCTAAAGCCTTTCTACAAGCGCGTACACAGGTGACGGCCCAATCTGTATCACAAAATCTACGAAGAAAGGTATCTCCCGCCAAAGAATCTGCCACCGGTCTAACATTCATCAGGGTAGGATGATGCAGTAGAAGCCACCCCATCAAGAAATGATACGAAAGTTCGGTCCGGGCAAAGTTGGCCCTGCCGTCAAGAGTCACCGTATTTCTAACAAAATCCTATAGACCTCGTCTAGTGGCACAGACCATCGCGGGAAGCAATGCAAGTCGGTATCCGAATGCCAGCTTTACAGCCGGAAGTATCATACCCCGACTTATTCTCTCAATGGACCCCGAACCTCCAGGGACTATGCAGTCATGAAGCCAAATCATTAAAAAAGCTGCCAGCACATCTTTCTCCGACAATGGATATTCGTCTTGATGGAAGTAGTGGCCAATCGGAGACTCAAGATCATCACTGTCCTCAGTATCTGCCGTATCATAATCCGTCATCCGGGCTTCTATATCGGACTTGGTCATAGGTTTTAAGATCGAAAAGGAGGCCGAATCTTCCCCTTCTCCTTGAACGAAGATGTAGCCCATCCAAGCTCTCGTGTGGGATTGGCCCCCTCGGTCCTCCCTTTCTTATTAATCCTCTGACAGATAAGGAGGTGGCAGAGCAATTCCTTGTATACATAAATCATCTCGGAGTTTTTATTCTCCAGATCTCGGAGCTCTTCATCACAAGGAACGTACTCTTCATAGGACTCTGTCCCCCAGGGATGCTTCGATACTTCCTGCATCTCGTGGAGAGCCAATTCCATCTCCCCACCCGGAGTAAAGAAGGTATAGGTGTGAAAGTTATATAACTCTGCCAAAGAGACAAATATTGGCCAGCTAACCCTTACACCATATTGAGTGGCCCTAATAGCATAATAAAGGCCAGCAGTCTTCAGGGTAGCTTCATATGTGGAAAGCACCCAGCCAGTAAGATTGCTCCAGAATGAAGATGGATACCTCCAGCCTTCTATCCGCATCTTTCCTGCGGGATACGATAACTTTCCTGTCACCATCAAATTGTAAAGCGTGTCAGTGGCATAAGGATAGAGGTTAGTCGGAATGTCGTTCACTACGGCACCATGTTGCAATCCTCTCATAGAATAAGATGCAGATCCCCGGACACACTTGAAAGTGTCCTTCTTCTGATCGCCTGAGTTGAACTATATTCTTCCAGAGATAATCCCGGGGAGCTCAGGAGTCAGCTTCCACATCATCTGTCACTGTACGGCCAAGACAGTAAAAACAGACAAAGGATATTGACTCTCCATCGATGGTAGCCATATCCTCTGATTGTTCGGACAGATCCCCATTGGATTTGTCAAACGTATGGTCTCGCCATCTTCAAACCCTACACTATCACCAAACAGGAAGTACGGCTTCTTGAAACGACGTGCCCCTCCATACACGAACTTCTCATCATTAATTATCTGCCTTAAGAAGGTCTTATCCTGTTCAAGTATGGCTAGTATCTGTTCCGTAGGCTGGTTTTGACTGATCGTGGCTTGAACCTTGCTGATCATATTCGTTATGAGACTAGTACCGAGGACTTGATAGGCAGAGCCGAAAAGGATTCCATCAAGCTCTGGGACAAACATGTTTACTATAAGGACAAAAAAGAAAGTCAGAAATCTGTAGGAAAAACTAAGTGCTGAAGGGCTCTTATGTGCCCAAAGGACTATGTACCCAAAGGGTTATGTGCTCAAAGGGCTATGCGCCCAAAGGACTATGCGCCCAAGACAATCCTATGGGCGCATAACGTACAGCAGAACATGGGCACATAACATACAAATAGCATGTGGACGCATAATATGGCAACATGTGGGCGCACAGCACACCACAGTATTGGTACATGACTTCTGTGGGCGCATAGTACACCACAGTGTTGGTGCATGACTTCTGTAGGCGCATAAGAATGCTCACAGAAGTATGTTGCCTTAGGCGCACGCGTCCAGGCAGAAGAAAAGTCTGAGCGTCACAAATTAACGCTCAAGACTTTATTTTTGAGGCATGGCCTCTCCCAAAATCGGGTCCTGGATTGGTGAGGATACTGCCACAGGAGGAGAGCCACTGGGCGCAGCCCCCTTGCCCTTCGCAGATCTCTTGGCGACTTTGGAAGACATGGTTGATAAAGAAAGGAGATGAAGAGTCTTTTGAAAGTTCTAAGAGGGGAGAATAATAAACTTTCTCTCTCCTTCAGAGCCTATTTATAGGCATGGGCTACTTCCTATGCGCCCACTATTTCTTATGTGCCCATTGTGCGCTATGCTCTTACCATAGCCTATGCGCCTACATGAAGTTCCAGCCTCTTCTACACTATGTGACTGCCATTTGCTGACGTGGAGGACGTATGAAGGATGGACCTCTTCAAATTCTATCGTGATGAATCTGTCAGTTCAGATTTTTGAGAAAGATCTCAACATTCGTCTCTCTAACAGGCTAGCCAAACACTATGTGCCCAAAGAGAGAGCCGTGCTATGCGCCCACTGCATCATAAGAAGACGGTCCATGCTTCTTTCAAAGTATTTTGAACTCGTTCAAGTATCGAAAACTTTGAAGGGGGTCTTGTAGAAGCATAAAAATTTCAGCAATGAAGTCTTATGCGCCTAAGCCAATGAGAACATATGCGCACAAGCCAATGAGGACATATGCACCCGAGTCATCCTGTGAAGCTCTATGTGCCCAAGACAAGATCTCCCAGAACGAGGGCGCATAGCCTGAAACAGGGCTATGCGCCCAAGCAAAAACATCCCCTAACTCGGTCAAAGCCATGATCAAAACGTGCACCGAAGCGTATGGCAATGTCAGTCTCCATAAGCAGTCGTGCACCGAAGCATACGACCACGTCAGCACCACGATCAATCCACGACCATGCTGCATGCATGCACCTACATCTTATGCGCCCAAAACAAGACCATGCGCCCATATGAAAACAAGTATGTTTTCTCATATGGGTGCATAACATCGTTCCAGCTCAGAAACTACTATAAAAAGGTGTCTCATTCCTCTTCAAAAGACAAAACGGAGAGCATTTTCAAGAGCCAATTGCTGTACTTCTTGCTAGTGAGCCGAGAGTTAGCAATTTTTTTAGGTTTTCGCCCACTTTTGTAATCGGAGTGTCAACGAAGTAAAGAAGCAACTGCCGCTCGATCTCCATCATCCCATTCCCCAGAATTCTTTTTTATACTCGAGGATCCTCAGCGCAGGATCTCTCAGCCGTACTCGATTTGTGGTACCTTGTGCCAATAAAGAAAAGACAGTGTTTCTTCTTCTTTTTATGTGTGTCCATAGGCCCAGTCTTAGAATTGTGTGGGTCCAGTCCACATGCTGATTATAGGTAACAACTTTGATTTGCATGTATCTATAGTCAGTACATCTGGAGTACCTAGAGGCATTTTGAGTGTCTCATGATGGAAGCGCTCGATGAAACGTTCAGCAGTTTTATTAGGACGTTGTTTGATTTTGATGAGGGCCGACATGGTTATGTCATTTGTTCCTTCATAATTATTCTCGAAACATTTACTTGAATCCTACAAAAAATGTTATGCAACCATCTGGCAAACTACAATACCAGTCCTAGGCCGTACCCGCCAAGCACCCGACGAATACTCTAGTGAGTAGAGCATCATTCGGTTGGAGCTGATCAGTCATTACCTCGAAGTGATTGAGATACTGACTCGGAGTTGAGTTGCCATCAAACAACATGATAGTTAGTGGCTTGTACTTAGGTGGAAACGGAACTTCCTTCCACTTTACAGGATAAGGTTTCTTGATCCCTAGCTTCTGTAGGCCGTTCTTCTGCTTAAATGCTTTGAACTGGTTACCTAAAAGCTTTACTGTCTCCAGGGGATCTCCTGAGGCTTGGGGAGCAGTAGACTGATTCGATGTGTTAGGAGACGGAACTGTATGATAAGCACTACCCCCAGTACCAGATTGACTTAGGGTAGCCTGAGCGGGTATAGTAGTATTATGGGGAGATTGCACTCCCAGACCAGTGTTGACAAGGACAGATGCTTCTACATGTTCTTAGATTAGAATTGGATTCGCAATCGGTAGAACAGTATGTTGTACTATGATCACAGCATGCATACTTGCAACTATTTCAGCCATGGTTTTCATGTTAGTATCTAATGTAGCAATCCTCTGTTCTTAACTGCCGGAGCTGGATGCATCTTGTTCTTCATTAGTGACATAGGCAGTCACTTCTCTGGCTATCGATGATGAGCTGGTGGAAAAGATAGTCCACTTAGAGCTTTCACTATCGACGTCAAAGTCATGCAGGGAACTACCCCCAGGATGAAGAGTAAGAATATTCTTTTGATTGAAGAAATCTTTATCAAAATTAGAAAGATTCCTTTGACCGATTGTTTCTTGGTCGGAAGGAAGACCAATTGTTCCCTGGTCGGAAGGAAGATACCTTTGACCGATTGTTTCTTAGTCGGAAGAAAGATCGATTGTTCCCTAGTCGAAAGGAAGATTCCTTTGACCGATTATTTTTTGGTCGAAAGGAAGATTCCTTTGACCAAGTAGGTCTCGGTTTCTTGATCTGGTATTTTGGTAGACTCATTCACCGACGTCATGGATACGATCAAGGTATTGTTGACTGGGATTGTGGGATGCATTACGTCTTAGACGTTTTCTACCCTAGTACTTCGGGATGCCATATTGACCGAAGCATATTACAACTCGTCTTCATCCACCTTAATGAGTTCAGGAGTCCGAGTGTAGTTCAAACGGTCGAAGATAGACCGTTTTGATGATTGACAGCAACATTTGATTACTGCTTCATGATGATGATTGCAGTGATGTTCTTGGTGTGTAGTTATAGGTAGACGAGATGGTCCTGCGACCTTCCATTTTTGTACAAGAAGTTCACGGAGATCGGATACAATGACAGGATAAGGAGAAGTCGGAGGTACATATTCTTTGATGATGTTAGGAACATTATTTCGGTTCTTGAGATGGCTTGTTCCCTGTGTGTACATAGAAGTACTGAGCTCATTGGCATAGATGAGAGGATTCTTGATTTGAGAAACTATCTCTGTGCGCAACTTAGTAGGTGGCACAGATTGCTCTTGATACAAGCTCGATGCTGTTCTGTGCTGGTTAAGGTAGGTGCGAATATCAAAATTTTATGCCACATGTGTGTCTGTCTGAGACACCCTCAGTTTTCCCTATTTAGTTCCTGAAATACGTAAAGTAGGAAGATCTTGGCTCTGGCTTGATTGGTTCTGGCTATGAGGAGAAGGCAGGATGCCCTGTTGTTCTGCGCACACTATTCAAGTGCATTTGGTACGGTGCAGATGAGCAGCAGGAAATAGACTTCGAACAAAGTCTAGCTTCTTGGCATTGATTTGATTATCTCTGCCAAGAGAAATAGACTTTCTACTCAGAAGCGTTCTCGCATTAATTGGCACAGAGGCACAATCAGATGCATTTTCCACCGAGTTCAGGACTGGAAAAAGGATAAAGAGAGGCCATAGGGCACATACCTTTATTCTACACAGGGGCAGTGATTTGTAACTTCTCCACCAAGTTTAGAACTGGAAAGGAGTGAGGATTGGCCATAAGATGTTTTCCTTTATTCTGTGCCAGGGTAGTGGTTGGTGCACTCTCCACTAATTTTGAAACTGGAAGAAAGAGAGAGCAGCCATAAGGCGATGTCCCATGATTGGCACCAGGGTCATGACTGGCGCACCATCTATAAATTTCAAAATTAGTGTAGAAGAGGAAGTGGCCATGTGGCACTGTCCCCTGATTGGCGCCAGGATAGTGGTTGGAGCACTCTCTACCAATTTCAAAATTGGCGAAGAAAAGGAAGTGGTACAAAGCTTTTCTCCAAGCTTGGTGCAGAAGTTGTGATTGGTGCACTGGAGGACTTTGGACTCCAAACAACGTGCGCCCTATTCTTGGCAGCAATAGTGGTGGCATGCTTGGCATCCCTTGTGCCAATCATGGCTTCGTAGGCAGTTTGGTCGACTTTTACGACCAAAGTCTTTTGTGTCGTGCCGACCGACGCAACATCGGATTGAGTTGTCACTTTCTCGTCGGAGGATAACGTTGTCCCCAGCAGAGTCGTCATTTTGTTTACAAAAGCAAAAGTTGTTTGATTAGAAACTAAGAAGAGTGTGTACAAGAGTACAAGTTGATTTTTGGGTAAGTACAACTATAGGAATCTGATCAGAAGACAATCATTTTATCCCTTGGACGATGCGATGTCGAATAAGAAAGCCTTTGGAGAGTGTTGCAGCAAGTGCTCAGGAGATTATGATCATTAGTGATATTTTAAAAGTGATTTAGAACTCTATTTATAGAGTTTTGAGATAACTGCTAAGTAGTTATCCTGATTGGCGCACACTGTATTTGGCACACCATTTATCCAATCGTTAGAACGGTTGGTTTAACTGTTTGGACGTGTGGCATACTGTGATGGAGATGCACTTGGTCATGGGCAGTATCACGTAGACGTTCTTCGAGATTAGTGGCATGCACACCACGTCATCTAACTGTTTCTGGATGATTTGATCGGATAGCGCCACTATCGAATGGTACCGAGTGCTATTTGCTGTTTTAATGCACCTTGCATAATTTATTGATTATTTTGTGCCAACCGCAAATGGTGCAAGACAGCTATCAGTCATTATGACAAATCTGATGTGATCTCCTAGAGCTCCACGCATTCGGGATTCAAAACAGATTTTTCTCAATTGATGTGCTGTCAGTCATGATGAAAACTATTTCATCTTCTCGAGGAATCTTGCCACGTGTCAGCCAGCGCCATTTGAAGTCCAACGCCAATTGATGTCATGGGCCATCTGCTGTCTGGCGCCATTTGACTATTTGAGTGCTGGCGCCAATTATGAGTAGCGCATGATGATGTTCATACTTTTTGAGCTTCTACAGGCCACAACTATAGGATAGGGCAATCTTAGACAACTCTCATGAATATGGAAAAGTGTGCATGGCCAATCAAACGCAACACCTGATAGACCAAAGTACCTCTAGCATACATGTGTGTTATTTTCTGAATCTGGTTTACGAAGACTGATTCAAGGCATAGTCCGTGAAGCTCTTCTTGAGACAAAAACAATAGTCACTAAGTGAGATTCAAGGTTGTAGTCCATCTCATTTATGCATAGTATATAAATGCCCAAAAATTCTTTACTCATTTCTTCTATTAC
Organism: Iris pallida; assembly: GCA_029216955.1. Classification (NCBI taxonomy): domain Eukaryota; kingdom Viridiplantae; phylum Streptophyta; class Magnoliopsida; order Asparagales; family Iridaceae; genus Iris; species Iris pallida. Next base: position 121,663 of record JANAVB010041573.1, read on the forward strand.
TTCGGAACTTCCCTTGTATTACTTCGGAACTTGATCTTTTTTTTGGGGGGGGGGATTGTTGGTTGTGTATATGTCTAAATAGCAAAAGCTCAACTTCCTTGATAATAATAGTCCTACATCGGTTGGAGTGTGGGAGTGGGTTGAGTATATATAACTTCGTGTGGGAGCCCTATGGGCCACACGCGTGCACCGTTCGGCCCGGCTTGGTTCGGTTCGGTTCAGCGCACGTAAAGTGTGCGGGTACGTGCCTACATCTGCAGGCACCGAATGTTGATTCGATTTTCTCTTCGGGTTCGGGCTGAGACTCTAAAAAACTTTTTGCTTCTTTTAAAATTTTGACCGTTTATGAATCATATATATTTGAACGTTGGACAGTAAAATACCTATTGATTTACGTTATTATTCCAAACGTTACACCTATTGATTTCCCACATTAATCCAAAACGTTACAACACGTTTTTTATGTGTGTCATTATCCAGCCATACGTTACAGTCTATTGTGCCTATAAATTGAACCTTTTCTCATCTCTTCTACACTGAAAATACTATGTGAAATCTCTCTTAAAATTTTGTCTTTCCGAACCTCTTCTGTTCTTAGTTCTTGATCTGGGGAGAGCTAAGTCAAGGGTTGCTCTCTCTACGTTGTGTGTGACGAGGAGATACCAGTAGAGCGAAGATTTTACCACTAGGGGCATTTGGACAAAGTTTGCACGTAGACCCAGATTAACTATTAGTACAGTGCTACGTGCGCGACTTCCCCGGAGGCTGGTAACCTTTACTTTAATTTTTATTTTTGTTGCAAATTTCAAAGCAAGGAAAATGAGTAATTTCTAACAAAAATGACAACATCACTAGGCTTGAACTCATGCCCCTTTACATAAGAAGTGTAAGTGAAAACAAATTTTGCTAAGTGAGTCATTCAACCAAGTTATATGAGCACTAAAATTTTAAAAACTACCCAAGGGTTATATATATAAAAAAGAACCTAATTTTTTTTGTGCCCTTTCAATTTTGGGCACTGGACAGTTACCTAGTCTGCCCTGGGTTGGAATCGGCCATGGATTTGGCACAAAATATGAATCGCCTGATTATCTAGTTTACACTGATTAATATGGCAACTAACTTAGGATGAGTGTCATTTCTACATTTTCCTTTCATTCTTTCAATGTTTCCATTTAGCTAGAAAATTTGTTTTAATTACTTTTTCGGGATTGTTCTTTCTTTCTTTCATTTTACCTTCAATGTTGCCATTTAGCTAGTTTCGTCCTTTCTTTCCTTCTTCAATATAGGCTTTACAATATATAGATATATATTTTTTAATATATATATATATATATATATTATATATATATATATATATATATATATATATATATATATATATATATATATATATAATATATATATATATATATATATATATAATATGTATAAATATATATATATATATATATATATATATATATATATATATATATAATATATATGTATATAATATATATATATATATATATATATATATATATATATATATATATATATATATATATATATATATATATATATGATATTCCTTTAAAGCCCAAAATAATAATTAACCCAAACTTTGATATCTAAAATATAGCCCAATAATAATAACATATATATGTTTCCTCAATTCAAATGTTCCTATACAACAACCAAACCTATTACAAAATATATATATATAACTCTATTAAAACCCAAATACCATATATTGTAAAGTTAACGATAACTAATGGTTTATAATGAATTGGATCTAGCCCCATCATTAAATTAGAATTAATATTTAGTCCCAAAAATAATTTATATACAAATATATAGTAGTACCCAAGCCCACTTACGAAATCAGCTCAGTCCATGTTACTTATAATCTATTCCATCCATTCCATAAAAACCTACTTATCCACATTTAATAACCCAATGAATACCTAAGAAAGAGCCCATAAGCAAAATATAAAACTAAACATATTATAACACCAGCACAGTCCGGCCCCATCATTAAATTAACCCATTTCCCAAACTTCTCTCTCCATGAGAAGTATCATTCTAATTAGGAAATTAAAGAGGAAGAAGAAAACGAAGGAGAAGATGGAAACTTACTGGAGAAGAGAGGGAGGTGGGGAGACGGGTGCTCGGGAAAGCGCACGTATGGGCCCACGGGAGATCGACTCTGCTTGGCGGCGTGGGCCTTGTCGCGGCTGGCGTGCGAGATCGAGCGCATGAAGTGGCGCTCACGGAGGAGTACAGAATCTGTGCCGGGATATATGGAGCACGGACGGTGCTGACGCGGAGGACGCGGGGAAGACCGGTCCGATGGTGCATGAGGACTGATGAAGGTGCAGATCCGCGGTCGTCGGAGGTCGTTCAGAGGAGAGGAGACGCCGGTTACCAGGCAGGGCGGCGTTCCCGTTCTCACGCAGGGTGGAGGTTCATACGGTAGCCAGAAATCGCTGGTGGAGGGGTCCACGAGCTGGAGAAGTGGCACGATGGGGGTTCCAGAGGCGAGGGAAGCGCTGGGGTGATGGAGCTGCACACGCGTGCGATGCGGTCAAAGTCGGCTGGGGTTTCGACGAGGCTTGTGTGCGGCACACGGGGCGGCCGGCGTCGAGGCCAGGCGAGGTTAGGGTTTGGCTTCATTTTGTGTATTTGATGATGTGACATATCCGGTGGTTTGGACACGGTGGAGATGGTCTCATGCGGGTCAAATTTGGGGTGACGTAAATTGTGTACTGATGTATTGGATGGAATGGAATGGTTGTATTGGAAACAGACACGACGACATGGTGGTGATGGTGGTGTTGGCTGTGGTTAATGGTGGTTGCTTCACGGGGAGTTTGAGGTCGGGGATTGATGGCTTGGTGGTAAATACCAGGGGCGAATGCTCAGCGATTGTGTTGGCGTGGGTTCTCCAAGGAATTCGGCATTTGTGTTGGCGTGGGTTCTCCAGGGAATTGGTTTGGAAAAAACCTAAGATTATATATGCCACGAGTCTCCTATCGGGAGCCCTAACAAGGATTTCGACGAGGATAATACTAAAGAGATTCCGCATAATCTTTCCTATATTTAAAATTAATCCAACTCTAGATCAATTAAATCCTAAGTCGATAATATTCAATATCGTTAAAATAATTTAAAGCAGATTCGTATAAATCTAAACAATTATTTATTTATTTATTTTTGAAACACATTTAATGCTATCAAAATAATTTTAGAGTATAGTTTTAATTAATTCAAATCTTACTAAAACAAAATCTTCTTATTGATAAAAAAATGAATATGATTTCTCTCACTATACTTTCGAAGTCAATGGTTTCAAAAGTCTAAATAATAACCAGCAATTTCTAGAATGTAGATAAAATATTTTTATTACCACAAACTAGTATCTCCAAGATCTTAAATTTTAAAACTAGTTTTTGATACTAGAATTAATCACGAAATATCTTTCCCCAAAATTTGGCAAAAATTCCTTTTAAACACAATACTTAGAATAAATAAAAATAAAAATAGAAATTTGAAATTTCGGAAAGAGGGGTTACAAATCTACCCACCTTAAAAATAAATTTGTCCTTGAATTTAAGGAATGGCTAGGACTTATGGAAGAAAATGAAAGAAAGAAGAAAATAAACATGGCTTGAGATAGAAATAGCTTGCTGGAATATTCGTCATGGTCTTGAATTCCGATGAAGTTCTCAATTAGGGGTAGGCACTAGTGCTGGAAAAATGATAAACACGATGTTGCACGTTACCTTTCCAAGGTAACCAAAATATTCATGCCATGAAGGACATAACAGATAAGAAATTTATAAATAATCGTAAAATACGATTAACAAAGATAGTTTTGAAAGGCTTCACCTACCCCTCACGAGATAAACATGAAGTCTACCACAATATATATTTTGAGTTCAAAGATAAGGTAGAGAATACTACAATAGATAAAACCTCCTAAGGGTAAAACTTATTTACTAGAAGGATTGACAAGTGTTGTGTCAAGGACATGACTTCGCCAACTAGTCTTGGCAAAGAAAGGACAAGTTATAGATCAAAGAACTTCACTATTCAATCCTTAAATGGTACTAAATAAGAAGAAGAATCGAATTGGTCTTCAAGTAGGATATGATTCAAGTATTTTAACTAATAAAGATTTTGACAAAAAATCTGTCGTCATAAATATATCTTCTATAAAGGAAAAATTAAAAATTAAAAAAATAAAATAAAAATATATTTTATAACTAGAAATTATCTAAATGAAACAAAATAGAGATTTTCCAAAATTCAGGAAGAGGAGTTAGATCGTGAACGGAATCGGATTTTTGAGAAAAGATACCACATTGCACGATTAAAGTGTAGTCAACAGGGCCTGTTAATCATGGTCAAGGACATAATCAAAATAGGGTTAATCAAACAAGAAAAGTTCTTAGGCACGATTGACTACTATTGGATTTATATGGGCATGGTCGACATTCAAAATCTAAACTTGGTTAAATCACTTAGATACGCTAAGATGCAGTCACGATCGAGGTTAATCATGCAAGTCATCCAAGCATGATTAAAATTTGGCACACGCATGAACATGATCGAAATAGCCATGATCACAATGGAATAAAGTCTAAGAACTAATAATAGAGTTTGAAATGTAAGCATGACTATAGTCCAAATAGTTTACTCATGAGCAAACTCATTTAGAACGATAAAATTTGTTTGACACGATTAACTCGCTTAACTGTTTAAGCAAGATTATTTAGGCACGATCGCAGACTCCGAGTCTAGAAAATATGCGGGTGGACATGATCGAAATATAATCAAATGGTCTGGTTGCGATCAAGAGTCGTTAAGGACGATCCAAATCGAAATCGTGTTTAGCACGATCAATTTGGTAGGCATGATTCGTTAAATCATGATCTAGGTATGTTTATGATTCTAGTGAATAGGTTTAGATGATTTCTAGGAAGACTAATAATGGTACGAAAAGTAAAAGATAAAAGAAAGGGTCCAAGAAATAAAAGGTTAAGAATTAACCAAGTTTTAATCGAGAGTTTAGGAAGTGGTGGAAGACAAAAATTTCAATAGTCACATGCCAAAAGATGTAGCTTCTATAATATTCGAAAACCACAGGTATATCCAAAATCATTTAACCAAGCATCCATGCCTCGCCAGTGTACATCTGGCTGCAGTAAACCCTTAATTTATGACTTAAGCATAATATGGTGTCGAACACTCTACCAACTCTATCCAATATTGACATAATAATTCAAGGATTAAATAGGACAACCAAGACATAGTTTTAATAATATTAGACGACCCACACATACTTGAAATTACTTCAACTTAGGGATCATGCCTCGCAAGTGCGCTGCTGGCTGCAGTGAACCCGTAGTCTCGATAATTCAAATAAGTGAAGACGGTGCGCTGCTGTCTTGTCATCGCAAGTCATCAAAATTATCTAACTATATCTCCAAGAATATCAAAGGAGTTTAAAATTTCATACAAGTTGATAAAGATAGAAAAGTATAAGTACCTATTCTTCAAATATATGGTCAGCTTCTTGAAAAGAAAACAATTGATTTAGGGAGGATAATGATCGAAGTCAAAATAAGTAAAAATCTTATAATCCTTATTTTAAGGTTATCCAATATTCAATGATTGAGAGGAAACTTTGAATCCAAAAACTTAACTCGAGATTAATAGACAATTGAGTGAAAAGTTATTTTAAAATAATTTCTTAGGTCCAAGGAAAAGAATATAAGCGATACGAACTTATGATATGGCGATATTTTAGAAAAAGACATAAGACGAAGTTGTACAAATGATCATGATTAGGGAAAAAATGACCGAAGGCAAAAGAAATATAAACTTAAATTTATATTTCTCTAATATTCAAGATCAAGGGAAAATATGTATAAGCACTATGTCTACCTATTATGAATATATTTATACACAAATATATATGTATAGCCTAAGTAAATCCCTAAAATATTATTCTAAGAGATGGTTTTCCTATTCACGAAATATAAATCTAAATAGCAGTAATACATATATTATATACGTTTATGAAAATTATTCATGAGACTAAAATGGAGTACCAATATATATACACATTTACATTTCTATATGGACATCGTTGGTCGTAATACATGACTACTAGTGCTAAAGTTGGGTTCGGGTCCAGTCCGGGCTGAATTGGTACAACCATATTTCCTAAAATTATAATTTTAATAAATAACTAATTAAATTTTTTATAGAGGTCAAGTTGCAACTTAGCCTGGTTTTTCTAGTTAGGATACACCTATGGCTCGACCTTCTCTACCATGGCTAGAACATTAGTCAAGGCACACGACCACACCATCCGTGCCATAATTTCTAGTCACCTTGTACTCTAAATCTTAACCGTGACTAAACCCTTCTATAATTATAATAAAATCCCAAAAATCATGATTTAACTCAAATAAATAAAATTTTATTTTAAAATTTTTCAGGAAGAGGGGTTACGATCAAGAATTGGATTCCTGGAAGGCCGAAGTTGATGAGTAAATAGTCTATCCACCATAGGTCATATCGTCGTGTCAAAATATAATAGTGTATCTAAAAAAATCTTCAAATTTATCTAAATTTAATAATTTGCATGGCCTAATCCTTAACTACCCAATAATCAAATTAATAAGGGACTCTTATTCCTAGTCATTTTCCTAAATTAATTCAATCCTAATTGTGAATGAGCATTTCCTAGTCGCAGGCTCGCAATAGTACGACTAACTTAAGTACTATCACGAGTTCACAATCTTTTACAAAAACTGACCTGCATGGGCCACCATAAAAACTTGTCACGACCTGCACCCGCTTTTTCGGATACTAGACGTGTCCAAGACAACCTACGCCGCAGAGTCGACGGTAGAACGTTGTTACGGCCAAGATCCTAAAAGTCACAAAATATAACGATTATTGCTCATTCACATTTCTATATTTATTATAACATTTGCAACATTATATTGAAAGAAAATATAAAGTTCTCACAATTAATGAAAATGATACAACTGTTATCTATTTCTAGGTTTCTGTCTGCAAGTACACCCGTATCTCCTAAAGCTAAGTGAAGCCACAGCTAACCTGAAAATTGTTGGTTTTCAGTCAGGAATGGAACAAGTACACAAACCGACGGCAATACAAAAATACAATAGAAATTACAAGACATGAAAATAACATATGCAAGATGAAAATTAGAAGGTAACTGATGTCATGGCAGGTGGTGAAGAAAACAAGGAATCAAATAAAAGACAACTATCTATGTGGTTTGAAATATCAGTTTCGATATGTGTGAAAACACGTGTAGGCAACTCTAGAGGGGGGTGAATAGAGTTTGTGTCAATAATCACCAAATAAAAATTATCTCTATATCACCTCCACAAAAACAACTATCAAGATAGTAAATAAATTAGAAATAAATGTGGAAGTAAATAAAGATCAGAAGAGCATTCGCAGACACAGCAGTTTTAACCTGGTTTCCCTCGTGGAGGACTAGTCCAGGCCTGAGAACTCTAGCTCAGGATTCAATCCACTATTTGTGAAATAGTAGTTTACAACCCGTGCCTTTTCTTCAGAAGAGCACGTCAACTTCTTACAGAGGATCGCAGTGGCGATTTGCTTGGAATTTTCCAAGCGACTTGGAATTGTCCAAGTGACTTTTCTTTTCAACTCTTGCACAAAAACTTTTAGCTGAATCGCACTTGAGCACCTTGGGGCTTAGGAAGTTTTGTGGCTAGTAGATTGGAAGAGTAAGGCTCTTGACTATATAGGCTATATAAGAGAAGAAGAATAGAAGAGTGGATGGTTTCAAATGAGAGAAACCAAGGCCTATTTATAGGGTTCGGGACAAGCAGAATTCGGCCAGAATTCGGTATGGATAATTCAAATTTTTGGCCGTTGGACAGCTTGTAGCAAGCAGGCCCTAAAAATCAGGGTGCTGAAAATCAGGGGACAGAGTTCGGCCCGAACTCTGTGTGGAGGCAGAGTTCGGCCCGAACTCTGTCTCCAGAAGACAGAATTGGTCCATTGGGCTTTTGGACTTTGTGGAGCTTGGGCTTGGTTCAGGAATTGGTCTGTTGTATGGTAGAGCTTTGGAGAGATATGCTAGGGGTTGAGATGACTCAGTGCGACTCAACGTACACATTCTCCTAGACTCAATAAATTTAAGATTACAGACTTGGAACAAGTAGGAAAACCAAGAGCCCTTTGATGATGCCTTTCTTCTGATATTTGAGCAGCCCTGAAGACGTCTTTTTCCCTGACAGCAGTCGTCCGAAGATAAACAGATCTGAAAATCTGAATACCTTTCGGGGGCTTCGCCCCCGAACCCCCGACGGGGGGCGCTGCCCCCTCGACCCCTGTCCGCTGACCGGGCAGCGGAACCCCCGATGCGAGGCCCCGGATAGGTCGCTAGGCGGTTCGGAGAAATCTCTTTGTATGACGCCGTCTTTGCTCCATCATTAATTCTTCATTGCCTATGTCCTGTTTGATCATGTTTGATCATGCTTACTGCATGTCTACAAATACATGTTAGGCCAGCAGAATATGTTGCAGTACGATACAAGCATAGCAATATAATATGGGACAATTAGGACATTGCTAAGTATAAGTAACAACATGATATCATGTTAGGCCAACAGAATATATTGCAGTACGATACAAGCATAGCAATATAATATAGGACAATTAGGACAAAGCTAAGTTTAAGTAGCAACATGATAGTGAGTATATGAATATTAGTGACATCATTATGTTAAATTTAACTGATTAGCCATATTCAAAAACACAATGTAATCATTGGGCCAACAATCTCCCCCTTTTTGATTATGGCAAATCGGTTAAGTTTAAGACAGATACGATAGATGCATATATCACTAATAAACACATACTACGAGAAGATAGTGTGCTAACTTAAACTTATTTCTCCCCCTTTGTCATGATCAAAAAATAAGCTCCCCCGTAATAAGAGATAAAATGAACTCAAGCATAAGGAGGAAGGCATAGACAATCATGATCAAGATATACTAAATGAGGAACAATGGGAGAAGTGTGTAAAGACAAGTATAGAAACTACATACCAAATGTAGAGTGCCATACAGAAAGTAACTTGTCAAAACACAAATAGCTGGTAAAACTAAAAGAATTTGAAAATAATCAATAGATACTTTACCAACATGAAATCCAAGAAAGATATCCAAAAATATAGTATTACATGAAATCCAAGAAAGACATCCAAAACTTTTGGAAGAGAAACAAAATTCAGTCAAAAACCATAAGGATTAGATAATTGCAAAAAAATAGATATCAAAGAAGAAAGATACCAATGAAACTATAGATATCAAAGAAGAAAGATACCAATTGAAATATACAAACTTGATATCAATAGAAATATGAAAACTTGAAACATTGATCAATGAAACTATGATAGTTACAATTGTCCACAGATAAATAGTGGAACAAAATCAAGGAATGATCAATATAAAATATAGCAATTGAAATAAATAAACTTGAAACATTGATCAATAAAACTATGATAGCACAATTGTCCACCGATAAATTGTGGAACAAAGTAAACGAATGATCAATATAAAATAAGGCAATTGATATAAAATAATCTCATTATTTACAAATCTATTTGCTTATCCAAAATTCATGCATTTGAACTCAATTACCATATCATGCTTTATGAATACTCTTTAAAATAAACATGAAGGTAAAGGAGAAAAATATTTGAGAAGGAGAAATTCAATCGACTTAAATGCTCCCCCTCAAACTATTACCAGTATAGATAAAATCATGAATTTTGGGTAAGTCCTCAACAAGGAAAGCCAAATCAATTAAACATACAAAGAGAGCCAAATCATAGAAAGTCATACCAAAGAAAGCACAATAGTCATCAAGATAAAATACGAAAGTAAATATTAACGAGATGACTCATATCAAAGAAATATGATGAAAACAATTGCATAAACTCTCATAAACCTTTCAAAAAATAACAGTATCATGACCTCAATCACTAAGATATAAATAATGATAAAAATATGGGTCAATGATGAACTAGGTATACGACATATTAAAGGGTATAAATGAATTGAACCAATTTATTTGCTCCCCCTTAAAATATGCGTATCTAGTTCCAAAGCACTTATAGCATAAATAAAATGATAACTACAAGATCTAGGGGTAAATCAACTATTGATTTCTCCCCCTTGCTCAATGCATATAAGGCTATAAAGACGACATAAAACAAATAATGTCATCTTTAGGAGAGATATCCAATAAAATAGTCACTAAAGATGAACGATCAAAATAATATCTCAATTTAGCACATGTAATCAAAAGACGACATACACTAACCTATATAGAAGAATATCATATTGAAATATGATAGATCAATGCATGTTATCTTTTGAGAAGAAGATCATCATGAAAAGAGATAAGGTCCATTAGAAAAATATTATTATGATCAAGAATAATAAGGACCATTAGAAAAATATCATCATGAAAAGGAATAATAAGGTCCATTAGAAAAATATCATTATGAAAAGGAATAATAAGGTCCATTAGAAAAATATCATCATGAAAAGGAATAATAAGGTCCATTAGAAAAATATAATCATGAAAAGGAATAATAAGGTCCACTAAAAACAATCATGATGAGAATCACAATATAGCTCAAAAGATAAAAATACAACTAAAGAAAAATGTCATCATGAATAAAGTCAATTAAATCAATCATGAAGAAAGTCAATTAAATCAATCATGAGGAAAGTCAAAATATAGCTCAAAAATAATAAAGCTCAAATATCATGTCCATGATTATCTAATTAAGAAATGATCAACCAACTTATTGCTTTACAAGGACTATGCATATTTTACCACATATGTACCCATCAACGGGTAATAATCCAACCTTGCTAATACTAAATGAGAAACCAATGAAGTTCAAATAGCAAAGAGCATATGTGATAATCCATGAGTAGTCAAAGTAGAGTAATAAATTAACTTGATAACCACATAATTAGATAATATAGGACTACTCAATCATTAGGATCATTCATAAAGTAAACCAATAAATAATTATGATCAGTCATAAATCTCATCAAAACAAACCATATAAACAAACCAATATAGAAAAGAGTCAATCTCATTTAAAAACCATATAAACAACCAATGTAGAAAAGAGTCAATCTCATTTAAATGATTGCAAATTTATTCCAAAGAAATGTAATGATAATATGATAAAATCATGACTCAAAAGTTGAGAGAAATTTAAGAGATGCTTACCAATGACTAGTATGGAAGGAAGTTAAAGCGATGAATCACAAACAAGATAAAATAAAAAATTTGTCAAGCTAATTTTAGAGACCAAACATATGTATCTAAAAATAGAATCAAATCTCATCAAGAACATTCATAAATTTTGTTTTTGTAAACTAGCATATCACATATAGATTGAAATTCAAGAAGATAGCTAGATGAGTGAAAGTGAACAAAAATTATGTAGCTTAACAATATATCGCAAATAAGCAAGCTAGCTACATAACTAATTAAGATTAATGAGATAGGCCATTAACATGATAAATGTGCTCATTAAATCTTAAGTCACTAACACCAAAAAAAATACATGCTTAAGCATAGAGTTCACAATAAGGATAATACATTTTGAATGATCAAAATGATTTATATACTCTTTGCTAAGCAGGGATGAGAGTATAAAATAGCAAGTAAATGAATTAGACTCTTATCAAGTAAAACACAAAAGAGATGTTCATGAAAACACAGTAGAGCAAATCTCTTTGCCAAATATTGAAATTAACCCAAGATAATGAAATAATAGATTGATCTAGAGAATCCAAAATATTATAGCCATTATGAAAGTGTATTCTCTAGAAATGGAAAATCTCAAAGTAAAAGTTCAACCCATAGTAGCTAAAGACATGAGAAGTATGATATATCAATTACATATATTCTCATGTGCTACAAAATATCATTGGGCAATAAAATATTTATAGCTCAAATATAAGGCTAGATATGATGAAGTATTCTGGAACTTAGGGGAGGATCCAGAACTAGATAATGGTTGCAAGTAGACCTTAATAAATCTTAAGTCTATAAAGTGTTGATCACTTTGGGTTAGCTGTAGGGGCCGGTTCCCAGCTAGCGGTAGTCCGAAGACTAGTGCACCGTGTCGCTTCAGGCTATTTACACCTGTATGAAAGAAGGACCCTTTCGGCTTGTTCCCAAAATGTTCTTTACTTTTAAGAAATTAGATTTAGAGGAATATATGCAATATCATCAAACAACATCAAAGTAAAAAATCACTTTGAATAAGAGAGGTAAATACCCAAATAATAATGAAAGAATGGTCATCAAAATTTGCTAAGAATATTTTCAAAACAAATATTTTCATAATACACTTTGTGAAAATAAATATATAGAAGATTTATACTCAAAATAAGTATGATGATCTCAACAAGAAAGGTAAAGCATAAAATCAAGCAATTCTTAAAAGTACTTCCATAAAAGTCATGAACAAGACACTAATAAATATTTTCTCTCAACATTCCAACTTAAAGGCATTTAAATAAATAAATATCAACATTTGGAATCAATAATGGCCATTGGATCTATAATTTGATCAACGGCTGAGGCTGTTTCCGATTCTGGAACAACCAGGCAGAATTCGGCCCGAACTCTGGTAAGGGCAGAGTTCGGCCCGAATTCCGGATTCTGGTGACAGAACTGGAATCAGGCTGAAAATTGGTTAAGCGAAAAAGATCAAAATAAGAGTGAAAGACATGTATCCATTAAGTCAACAAATAAAAGCCAATAAGATATCATCAAAAAGAAGACTTTGAGGAATAAGCTAATTGATTCAAGTAGAGATAACACAAATTTAGTCAAACGAATCAATAGCTAAATTATAATGTAAGCACAAGTATGAATAAATACTCTTCAAAAAAAAAAAAATAATATAAAACTTGAGCTTAACTCATATGCCCACATAAAGATATTTATACAAAAATAGATATCAATATAAGAAATACATGACCTACATGTAAATGGAGATTTAATGAATATAGTCATGTATCCTTAGTGAATGTTTGAAAAACTATCACAAATTCAAAAACACATATAAATAGACTTTATTAGGCAAAGACATAATTGATTCTCAAGAGGATAATCAAAATAAAATATGAGAATCAATAATGAATATATTATGCAAGCACAAGATTAAAAAGAAGTATAAGTATATACTTATCAAGTGATAAAAAGCTTGTGCTAAACACATATATTCACAAAAACCAATGATATATTAAATACAAATCGGCAAGAAGTAACTATCTCAAAACATTAAAAATGGAGAGTCAAACTTTAAAACAAAATTCAAGAATCAAGCTCTAATGAACTAGAGTGATATGCATGCTTTATAAAGACAAAGAATAGCGAGCATGCATATGTAAATGTGTCACACTACTAGAAAATGAGTGATAAACTACATAGTGTGAACTAATCATTTAAAGCTGTGTAACTAGTCATGCTAGATAAAAGAAAAAGAAAATCAACTAAGCATGCTAGTATTATATCTCACATTGATTTATATAAAAGCAACTAAAGGATATCAATGTAAGCTAGTAGCAAGACATCAAGAGAAACATGCTAGATTCAACAAATATAAACCATTTAGAGGGAATCGTTTAGCATGTTACCAAAGTGGCTCTAGTGGCCACACTTGTGTTGGTGCAATTGCTTGGAAGATGACCTTTGAGCTTTGCAACCACCAACACGCTCCTTGGTGCTATATCCCAATACAAGAGGCTCCACCTACAACATTAGGCGAAGACTTTGGTATCCAAATAAACTTGGATCCACATTTGTTAGCTTTAGGGACCCATATACTATTTACTCTAGCATTGGTAGAAAAACTCCTACGAATAGGACAAGTTACACTCATGTGTCCAATGCGAGAGCAATAGAAGCACCTAATACTAGTGTGTGCACATGTATCAGAATGAGCATGATTATGAGCATGTGACATACTAGAATGATGAATATCTCTAGAGTGAGTATGCATAGATTTGGTCTTAAGAGTATCATGCAAATCATTATGCACACAAGTAAGAGAATCCCTATACATGGATTTGGTCTTAAGAATATCATGTTCTAATAGCAAATCATTATGCAAACAAGTAAGAGAATCAAATTTAGCATTTAAAGCATAATTCTCTTTTTCAAATAAAGCAATTCTAGAAATAAAATCATCATTTTGTTTCTTTAAAGAGTCAATAGAAGAATCATGCAAATGATTTAGCTCATGTGCTTGTTTCTTAAGATCTTCTATTGATGAGGAAAGAGATTTGATTTTCAAAATTAAAGAATCATTCAAACTCTTTAAAGAAACACAAGATGAGTTTTGAGAGTCAAGTCTAGATAATAAATCATTGATTTCATTTCTCAAAAACTCATTAGCTTCTTCTAAATGAATAACCTTTTCTACAAGTTCTTCATTTGTAGAATGAAAAGCCTTAGCAAACTTTAAGGAATGGTTAGCCATGGCTTTCCACTTAGAACACTTATTGCATTTAGAAGAAACATGATTGTCTATGCTACTAGAAGAAAAACCCTCTTCATCGGAGGAGGAAGAATATGATGCCATACACAAATAAACAAGGATCTACTCTAAGGATGTTAAGCCTAACAATAGAGACCTTGCTCTGATACCAATTGAAAACACGTGTAGGCAACTCTAGAGGGGGGTGAATAGAGTTTGTGTCAATAATCACCAAATAAAAATTATCTCTATATCACCTCCACAAAAACAACTATCAAGATAGTAAATAAATTAGAAATAAATGTGGAAGTAAATAAAGATCAGAAGAGCATTCGCAGACACAGCAGTTTTAACCTGGTTTCCCTCGTGGAGGACTAGTCCAGGCCTGAGAACTCTAGCTCAGGATTCAATCCACTATTTGTGAAATAGTAGTTTACAACCCGTGCCTTTTCTTCAGAAGAGCACGTCAACTTCTTACAGAGGATCGCAGTGGCGATTTGCTTGGAATTTTCCAAGCAACTTGGAATTGTCCAAGTGACTTTTCTTTTCAACTCTTGCACAAAAACTTTTAGCTGAATCGCACTTGAGCACCTTGGGGCTTAGGAAGTTTTGTGGCTAGTAGATTGGAAGAGTAAGGCTCTTGACTATATAGGCTATATAAGAGAAGAAGAATAGAAGAGTGGATGGTTTCAAATGAGAGAAACCAAGGCCTATTTATAGGGTTCGGGACAAGCAGAATTCGGCCAGAATTCGGTATGGATAATTCAAATTTTTGGCCGTTGGACAGCTTGTAGCAAGCAGGCCCTAAAAATCAGGGTGCTGAAAATCAGGGGACAGAGTTCGGCCCGAACTCTGTGTGGAGGCAGAGTTCGGCCCGAACTCTGTCTCCAGAAGACAGAATTGGTCCATTGGGCTTTTGGACTTTGTGGAGCTTGGGCTTGGTTCAGGAATTGGTCTGTTGTATGGTAGAGCTTTGGAGAGATATGCTAGGGGTTGAGATGACTCAGTGCGACTCAACGTACACATTCTCCTAGACTCAATAAATTTAAGATTACAGACTTGGAACAAGTAGGAAAACCAAGAGCCCTTTGATGATGCCTTTCTTCTGATATTTGAGCAGCCCTGAAGACGTCTTTTTCCCTGACAGCAGTCGTCCGAAGATAAACAGATCTGAAAATCTGAATACCTTTCGGGGGCTTCGCCCCCGAACCCCCGACGGGGGGCGCTGCCCCCTCGACCCCTGTCCGCTGACCGGGCAGCGGAACCCCCGATGCGAGGCCCCGGATAGGTCGCTAGGCGGTTCGGAGAAATCTCTTTGTATGACGCCGTCTTTGCTCCATCATTAATTCTTCATTGCCTATGTCCTGTTTGATCATGTTTGATCATGCTTACTGCATGTCTACAAATACATGTTAGGCCAGCAGAATATGTTGCAGTACGATACAAGCATAGCAATATAATATGGGACAATTAGGACATTGCTAAGTATAAGTAACAACATGATATCATGTTAGGCCAACAGAATATATTGCAGTACGATACAAGCATAGCAATATAATATAGGACAATTAGGACAAAGCTAAGTTTAAGTAGCAACATGATAGTGAGTATATGAATATTAGTGACATCATTATGTTAAATTTAACTGATTAGCCATATTCAAAAACACAATGTAATCATTGGGCCAACAATGTGAACGGCTAAGGGGTAAATACGGCACCCTGCACGTGTCGTGTGCAGCTGCTATCAGTCAAGATCAGACATATTGGGATGGGTAAGGGGTAGTTCACACGTCTACTAAGATATTTTCCCTCCCGACTAATACTCATAGACTCGAACAAGTCACGAAACACGAAAACATGATAATCACGAAATATGGTAAGTAGAGTTCCATGATACTAATTTTCGTGTGACGAACGTGTCAACAAGCAGCAAGATATATGTATAAACATGAAACGTAAAAGCTACTATGAATCAAAAAGCAATCAGAAAGTGTACTTGCCTGTGGTCCTGAGGTGGTAAAACCGATAATCCCATTGGATTCAAATTTGGCTAGAATCAAAATACAAAAGTTTATGATTGCAAAGGAAACAAGAAATATTAATTAGTCATGGTCATGATTATTCTAAGAGAAATTTTTTTTTATAATATGTATATAAACCTATAAAATAATAACTTTAGGAAGTCTTGCCAAAATAAAGCCAAATCTACTAAATTTTCTTATAAAACTTATTTAAAAAATACTTATCTATGAGCTACTTCTAAACAATCCTTTATACGAACATTATTTTAAAAGTCTTTATCTATTATAAGCCCAAGCCCAACTATATACTTTATCACATATAAGCTTTTGAAACCTCTATATATATTTTTATTAATAAAACTAATGATTATCGATACTATAATCATATATTAAACCTCCAAATATAATTTGAAACTAGATTTATATAAATTCGTTCAAAGAAACTTTATAATTATAGATAACTAAGCCCACTTAGGAAATATACTAGATGCACTTGTTTAATATACATATATATATATATATATATATATATATATATATATATATATATATATATATATATATTTTTAATATATATATATATATATATATATATATATATATATATGAAATTCCTTTAAAGCCCAAAATAATAATTAACACAAACTTTGATATCTAAAATATAGCCCAATAATAATAACATATATATGTTTGCTCAATTCAATTGTTCTTATACAACAACCAAACCTATTACAAAATATATATAACTCTATTAAAACCCAAATACCATATATTGTAAAGTTAATGATAACTAATGGTTTATAATGAATTGGATCTAGCCCCATCATTAAATTAGAATTAATATTTAGTCCCAAAAATAATTTATATATAAATATATAGCAGTACCTAAGCCTACTTACGAAATCAGCTCAGTCTATGTTACTTATAATCTATTCCATACAAACCTACTTATCCACATTTAATAACCCAATGAATACCCAACAAAGAGCCCACAATCAAAATATAAAACAAAACACATTATAACACCAGTACAGTCTGGCCCCATCATTAAATTAACCCATTTCCTAAACTTCTCTCTCCAAGAGAAGTATCATTCTAATCAGGAAATTGAAGAGGTAGAAAAAAATGAAGAAGAATATGGAAACTTACTGGAGAAGAGAGGGAGGTTGCGAGGCAGGTGCTCGAGAAAGCGCGCGTGTGGGCTCATCGGAGATCGGCTCTGCTTGGCGGCGTGGGCCTCGTCGCGACTGGCGCGCGAGATCGAGCGCACGATGTGGCGCTCACGAAGGAGTACGGAATCGGCATCGGGATCTATAGAGCGCGGACGGCGCTGACGCGGAGGACGCAGGGAAAACCGGTTCGGTGGTGCACGAGGACTGATGAAGGTGCGGATCTGCGGTCGTTCAGAGGAGAGGAGACGCCGGTTACCAGGCGGGGCGGTGTTCCCGTTCTCACGGAGGGTGGAGGTTCAGACGGCAGCCAGAAATTGTTGGTAGAGGGGTCCACGAGCCGGAGGAGCGGCACGATAGGGGTTCCAGAGGCTAGGGAAGCGCTGGGGAGACGGAGCTGCACACCCGTGCGATGCGATCGCAGGCGGCTGGGGTCTCGATGAGGCTCGTATGCGGCACACGGGGCGGCCGGTGTCGAGGCCAGGCGAGGTTAGGGTTTGGCTTCATTTTGGGTATTTGGTGATGTGACATGTCCGGTGGTTTGGACACGGTGGAGATGGTCTCCTGCGGGTCAAATTCGTGGTGAGAGAAATTTGTGTACTGATGTATTGGACGGAATGGAATGGAATAGCTGTGTTGGACACAGACACGATGACACGGTGGTGATGGTGGTGTTGGTTGTGGTTAATGGTGGTTGCTTTACGGGGAGTTTGAGGTCGGGGATTGATGGCTTGGTGGTAGATGCCAGGGGCGAATGCTCAACGATTGTGTTGGCGTGGGTTCTCCAAGGAATTCGGTATTTGTGTTGGCATCTCCAGGGAATTGATTTGGAAAAAACCTAAGGTTATATATGCCCCGAGTCTCCTATCGGGAGCCCTAACAAGGATTTTGACGAGGATAATACTAAAGAGATTCCGCATAATCTTTCCTATATTTAAAATTAATCCAACTCTAGATCAATTAAATCATAAGTCGATAATTAGCTGCCATAATTATTTAAAATAATATTCAATATCATTAGAATATTTTAAAGCATGTTCATATAAATCTAAACAATTATTTATTTATTTATTTTTGAAACACATTTAATGCTATCAAAATAATTTTAGAGTATAGTTTTAATTAATTCAATTCTTACTAAAACAAAATCTTCTTGTTGATAAGAAAATGAATATGATTTCTCTCACTATACTTTCGAAGTCAATGGTTTCGAAAGTCTAAATAATAACCAGCAATTTCTAGAATGTAGATAAAATACTTTTATTACCACAAACTAGTATCTCCAAGATCTTAAATTTTAAAACTAGGTTTTGATACTAGAATTAATCACGAAATATCTTTCCCCAAAATTTGTCAAAAAATCCTTTTAAACACAATACTTAGAATAAATAAAAATAAAAATAGAAATTTGAAAATTCGGGAAAAAGGGTTACACATCCGGTCACATAGGCTAGTTGTATTTCAAACATTGTGCACATGTCATGTCTTGTACTTCAGGTTCATAGTTTATATTCTTGTACTTTATTTCATGTACTTTAAATTCATGTACTTTCCTGTGCTTTACATGTTCTCTTGTACATTTTTCATAGCATGATGTTCTTGTTCATTACCTAGGATTGTACTTTGCTCCGCTCCTGACTGGATATATTGTAGGTGTACTTGCAGGATATTGTTCTACCTTATAGGCCAGAGCCCGGGATCTTAGTTGAGCAGGATGTAGACATGACGTAGCTAGAGGCTTCAGGTTTAAACTGGTTAGCTTTACTCCTAGATATTTTTTTTTAGAGTTCATAGCGTACATCATTCCTGTTGACTCTGGTACCTTTATGTTATATGGACTTGTGGATTATGGTGATCTTTCTTGGATCATTTATAGATGTTGTGATTTGTACTTATTCATATTGACTTGTTAGTTTCCCTAGCTTGGTACAGCTTACTACGTTGAGTCTTCCAACGTAGGCTGGACGTGTCCGACTCGTATCCAAATATTCGGGAGCGGGTTATGATATATTTTTAGTGGTGGCCCATGCAGGTCAGTCCTAATAGTACTTAGGCTATATAGTACTATTGGGGGACTTGCTAAACTAGGGAAAACTTAATCACAGCATAGGATTGTGAGAAATGGTATGGGTATATTTTATTAGATTGCTTATTACCTTAAGGTTGTTTATTGTCTTAAGGTTTAGGCCATCTTAACAGTTTTCTATTTTTCAGATGGTTCAGACACGTAACAACGAAATTGTTGATTCACATGCACTTTGTTTGCCATTAAAATCGTTTGATTGCAAATCTTAATACAAACAGAACAGTGTTACAATATAGGACTTAGATGTAGTCCTAGGAGTACACTTTTGTTTAATCTGGGTCCTAAGTGCCAATGGAGCGAGTGGTAATGCGTTGACTCCGTTGACGGGCTGACGACGGTTATCGGTTCTCTGAAGGTGTAGATTGCTCTGGGTGCTGGAGCTGGCTGAGAGAAGGAAGACATTGAGTGTCTGTATCTGCCTCTCTGGTGATATCTGTCTGGATTGTTCGTATATGTCTCTCTCTCTGTTAGAAGGAAATGCTCCCTCTATTTATAGCTGGGCAGGTTGGCTGCTCATGCGGGCATATGTAGGATGCGCCGGTACATGGGGACGCTACGTGGAGATTACTGATGAAGACGCATGGATGATGCGCCCTACTCGCGGGGTTGAATTCTTCATACTGCTGTTGTGAGCCGGCACGTAGCAGAGGAGAAGATCTTTCTGTTGCTGAGATCTTGGATGAGTTGAGTCAAAGGACACGTGTCGTCGACCCATGGCTCGGAGATCTCTGATTTGGTGGGGGGATGATTTGGTGGGATGCGCCTTGGATTGGGCGTATGATGAGATTTTGGCTCATGACCTTTAGGAGTCACGAGCCGTTCTGGGCGCATGGCTTTTGAGGCGCATGCGAGCGACTTTCCTTCTGTCTTTCGGGATCAGAGATCAGTCTGGGGCACATGGCTTTTGAGGCGCATGCAAAGCTTCAACTGGAGACTCTTCTTATGTCTTTAGGGATCAGTGAAGGGTCTGAGGCGTATGGCTTTTGAGGCGCATGCAGGTTTGGGCGCATGGCTGCGGAGGCGCATACGGGTGGTCGAGTGGCCACATGGCAGTAGCCGTCGGGATAGAGTCATGATGATGCTGATGTTGTGGACGCTTCATTTTCTGTAAAAGTTGTCAGCCGTTCAGACTTGGGAAGGCGTGCTGCCAACTCTGTCAGTTCAGCATTTAATATTGGTGACATTCGATGGACAGCAGAGTGGGCGCATCGGTTGACGTTCCACTAGGCGTATGGGGACGTATGGGGGCACATCCCCTGTGATGCGCTCGGTACAGGGCGCATCTGTTTGATGTTTGAAGAGGTATAATGTGCTGTCCAGCCGCCTTGAGGACCAACGGGCCCAACTCCAGTTAGATGCCGAGCGTGTCCGGGCTGAACACGCAGCATTCAAGAAGGAAGAAGCGACTTTTACTCAGCAGACTCTTGCCTTGGCGCAGCAGCGACAACAGCTTGATGAGAAGCATGAGAGCGATACTTCCACTGGGGCTGTTGAATTGATGCGTCAAGAAGCTGAGCGACGAGTCCTGGCGACTGTGGAGGCCCGTACAGCCGACCTAAGACTTCGAGTCAGGGAGCTCTCAGCCCACCCTGGGGAGGTTCAGGGACTGTAGCTTTTCCTCTTTTTTATGTTCTTTTGCAACCCTTTGTCGAGGGATAGTGTAGTTTTTGTACTCTCTCTTTCAGAAAAATAAAGAAGTACGCAACTTTTTGTGATGTGTTCATTTTTGTTATTATGAACTTGATGATTTGTGTGGACCTATTATCTTTTGTGCACCTTGGTTTTTAGGCACAGATAATAAGTTTGAAGGAACCAACATGTTTGCTCAGAGGTGATGTGGACATGGCAATCATTGGGTTCAAATGATAGAATCATCCTACTCAGAGGTGTGATGGACGTGGTAGGAATGATCCTGGGAGATACGCTGAACAACCCAGAGGTGATGTGGACGTGGAAGTTCTGCGATCAATGTACGACAACGTAGGGGTTATTTGTACGAGATGTTTACTCAGAGGTAATGTGGACGTGGTAAACATGAAGGGTAGCGTCGGCTTACGTAGTGTAAGATTCCGCTTTCTAGGGTATAGAGGAACAACTCAGAGGTAATGTGGACGTGGTTGTCTTTCTACTGAAGGAAGCCACGGAACAGCTGGGTTCCAGAAGCGGATGAGTTTGTGGAAGGAGATTGTTTGTGAATCCCGATGATTGGGCCCACAGATCCCCTTGGGGAAGTACATGTCTGAAGGATGTTAAGAATAGTACTTCTTTAGGAACTTGTCGTTGATGGGCATCATAAACAAGTCTCTATTGGGTTTGGCGAGGCGGTAAGCACCGTTTGAGTATACCGTCTCTTTGATGAAAGGTCCTTCCCACTTGGGCTCGAACTTTCCTGGTGTCTTATGAGTTAACACCATCGGCCTCCTGACTGCCAAAACCAGGTCGCCAACTTGGAAAGTCCTCTGTTTGACCTTCTTGTTGAAAGCCTGTGATATACGGGCTTGGTAGAGTTCGATGCGTTGTTGAGCTAGGAGACGCTTCTCATCGAGTGCCTCTAGTTCCCGCAGACGACGATGTTGATTGTGCTCTTCTATGAGCTTGTTTGTTATTACTACGCGGAGTGAGGGTATCTGGATCTCGAGAGGCAGTACCGCTTCGCTTTCGTAGACCAGAGAGAATGGTGTATTACCTGTCGGGGTCCGTACCGTTGTGCGGTAGGCCCAAAGGCATTCGCCAAGCTTTTCGTCGCAGTCGCGTTTATTGGATGACACAACCTTTTTGAGTAGCCTGACGATGATTTTGTTGAACGCCTCTGCTAACCCGTTTGCTGCCGGATTATAGGCGGTAGATGCCATATTTTGAATGCGATTCTTGTCACAGAACCTGCTAAAAATATGGCTGATAAACTGAGGACCGTTGTCATGAATGATCCGTCGGGGTACTCCAAAACGGTAAATGACATGGTGTTTGATAAAGCTGACCACCCTGGAGCTCTTTACTTCTGCCAGTGGGACTGCTTCTGCCCATTTGGAGAAGTAATCGGTGATGGCCAAGATGAAGCGGTGTCCTCTTGATGAAGGAGGGGTGATTGGTCCCACAATATCCATGCCCCAGGCTTCGAAGGGCCAGAAGGCGACTGTAGGATGTAGTGGTTCAGACGGTGTATGTATGAAGTCTGCATGGAGTTGGCATACATGACACTTCTTAGCATATTCAACAGCGTCGGCGGCCATGGTTGGCCAGTAGTAGCCCATACGTCGCAGTCGATCCTGCAACTTAGGACCGGGTTGATGAGCTCCGCAAGTTCCGTCATGAGCTTCTCAGAGAGCTTCGACTGCTTCTTCGTTGGACAGGCATCGAAGGAGGAGCCCATCGAAGGAGCATCGGTACAGCGTTTTAGTAGCTGTGTCGTTGTAGAATCGAAGAGAGCGTCTCCTGACTGAGACGGCTTCCTTCGGGTCCTCTGGAAGAATTCCGTACACAGCGAAGTCGATGAACGGGAACCTCCAGTCTCGGACATTAATACCAGTGTTCGTCGGTATGGCGTGGGCCACTTGCAAGCACAGGTTATTTTTGGGACAAATCAAGTCTCGGCCTGTTACCGTGACATAGTGTTGAGTCCCAAAGGGTGCTGCCAATGAGGCTGCGAGGCCAGCCAGAGCGTCAGCCTCCAAGTTTTGTAGACGAGGTACGTGTTCGATGAAGAACCCGGTGAAGGTTGAAATGATGTTCAATGCAACTTCATGGTAAGGGATCAGATCTTCATGTCGAACCTCATACTGCCCTCGAATCTGGTTCACGACGAGTTTTAAGTCACCGTAGGCTTCCAGATGGTCCACCCCCAGCTGCTGTGCGAGCTGGAGTCCCATGACGAGTGCGTTGTACTCGATAACATTGTTGGAGCATGGCTTCGAGAGTGAGTAAGCTCGGTGGATGACCAACTGATCGGGGAAGACTAAGACTACCCCCACTCCTGCGATGATTTAGCCTTTGGGGCCTGTTCTCGAAGCGCCATCGAAAAACATTCGACAAACGGAGCTTCCTTCGATGACGTTAGATTCTTGGACCTCATCCGGGATGTCTTCATAGAGTTTTGAGGATTCTGGAATGGGGTGTGCAGCTAAAAAGTCAGCCAGAGCTTGACCTTTAACAGCTTTTTGTGGGACAAACACCATATTATATGGGGTTAGCAAAATGGCCCATGTGGCTAGCCGGGAGTTCAATGATCCTGGCTTCGTCATGAGGACTCTGAGTGGATTGACTCGGGAAATGACATGAATTGTCTGGCCCGAGACATAATGACGAGTCTTCTGGATGGAAAACACCAAAGCCAAGCACTCCTTTTCAACGGGGTTGTACCGGTGTTCGACCCCGATGAGCGTTCGACTGAGGTAGTAGATTGCTTGCTCATAGCCTGTATCGCTGTTTTGAGCCAGCAGAGCGCCAAGGGAATGATCCATGGCACGGACGTAGAGAAGAAATGGTTTGCCCGCGACAGGTGCCACCAGGACTGGTGGGCTCGTCAAGTAGGCTTTGATGTCGTCGAAAGCCTTCTGGCACTCCTCTGTCCAGACATAAGAGACTCCCTTCTTCATGAGCTGAGTAAAGGGTTGACATTTACCGAAGAGGTTTGCTATGAACCTCCGGATGTATGCCAGACGTCCCTGTAAGCCTCGAAGTTCTCGAAGATTCTTCGGAGGGTCCATGTTGAGGATGGCTTTGGTCTTCTCGGGATCAACATGAATGCCTTTTGCCGTGATGACAAAGCCCAAAAATTTGCCGCTAGAAACCCCAGAAAGGATTTAGCGGGGTTTATTTTAAGTTGATGTGCCCGCATGAGATCGAAGACTGTCTTCAGATCCTGTAGGTGATCTCCTTTGAGGCGGGCACTTGACTGCGATGTCGTCAACATAGCATTCGACTGTTTTGCAAAGATGTTGACGGAAGATGGTGCTCATAGCTCGTTGGTATGTTGCACCGGAGTTTTTCAAGCCGAAGGGCATTACTGTGTAGCAGAAAACACCCTTTGGAGTCCTGAATGACGTGTGTTTCGCGTCATCGGGGAACATCTTGATTTGATTGTAGCCTGAATATCCATCCATGAAGGACATGTGTTTAAAGCCACATGTATTATCGATCATCACATCGTTGATTGGAAGCGGGAATTCGTCCTTCGGGCAAGCAGAATTGAGGTCCCTAAAGTCGATACAGACTCGTATCTTCCCGTTCTTCTTGGTGACAGGTACGATGTTGGCTACCCAATCTGGGTGTTGTTCCTCACGGATGAAGCCGCTAGTCAAGAGTTTGTCCACCTCCTGATCGATGGCATTCATGATGTCCGGACGGAAATGTCGCTGTTGTTGTTTGATAGGTTTGGCATCAGGTAAGATGTTCAACCTATGCATTGCGATCTGTGGATCGAGTCCTGGCATGTCTTCGTAGCTCCAGGCAAAGACGTCAATATACTCTTTAGCCAGCTAGATTAAAGCCTCTCGGTCTTCTCCTTCTAGGCTTTTGCTGACGAAGATGGGTTTGGAAGAAGATCCGTCCCCAAGGTCGATCTGCTCGACTTCGTCTTCGGTGGGAGGTTCACGTAACTCAAAACGAGACTCCCATTGCTCTCATAGGCGTTGAGCCCAGGGTTCTTCTTTGAAGGATTCCGGCGTTTGGTCTTCGCCTTCACCTTTTTGAGGTTATGCTGACGTCATGTTAGCTGACAGCACTTTCCTGAAAACTGATTCGATACTGGTATCAGAATCCCAAGTCGACGCTTCGGACGAGTGGGAATGTTCTACGTCTTCTGTGTCTGAACTCTATGGAGTTGATGGCGGCATGACATAGCCTATCCTCCGTCGAGTTTTGTTGTAGTAGTCTTGCGGCCTTCCTTTGGGTGTTGAAAGCTGGAGAGGGAGAGGTCGACCCTTGCCGTAGTTTAGGCCTTTGTTGCTTTTCAGGTCGTAGCCCATCTTCTGGATGATGTGCTTTGCCGTATCCGTATACCGATAGACTTGTACTCTGCCGGTATCAGGTTCAGGCTCGAGTGGCGGGAGGTCTTGATGACGCTCGACTTTGCCAAAAATGACGGATCCTTCGTCTCGGCTTCGTGGAGGGTTTATGAAACAGACTCCTTGAGACGGGACTACTCGGTTTACATTATGGATGGTCGTTATTTGTGTTTGCAACGACCGTAGAGCGTGATCTAATGTATACATGGCATTCCAATGTGGAAGACAAGAATAATTAAGAGACACTCTATTATTGATGAAGTACGAGATTTTATCCCGCGGGATTACATTGTCTAAGGAGGGTGCATCTACAACAGCAGAGATATATTCGCCAAGCTCCTCATCTGTAAGCACTGGGGTGGGATCAGGAGAATCCACCACAGCTTTGACTTTGGGGTCTGAGAGGGCGATGTGAGCCCTTTCTGACATCTTGGATGACTGCGGGGGCTTGCCCTTAAGACACACCTTCAAAGGTGCCTCAACTGCGCCTCCTGTGAGTGGTGCCTTCCCCTGTAATTTTGCCACCAGGGGAGCCGATGTTTGAGGTGGCTTTCCCTTGAGGCGTATCTTCAGGGGAGCCTCAGGAGTCGGTGCTTTCCCTGATAGCTTGATGCTCATTGGAGGCACCTTCTGGGGTGGTTTGCCCTTCAGTCGGATCTTCAGTGGGGTATCTGGATTCATCTCCGGCTCCGTGTCCGGCTCAGTTGCCGTCTCTGCCTCATCATCAGCATCGTTGGCTTCCTCCTCGTCAAGTAGCTTGTACAAGTCGGAATCGGTGAAGTAAGCCTCAATCCCTTTGAAAGGATCGATGTCTGCGAACTCCGTCCGGATGACGCCGTTGGTGGATACATATTTCATGCATTGGTGGAGCGTGGAAGGCACCACCATGTACTCATGTAGCCATGGTCGGCCAAGCAGGATGTTGTAGTTGACCTCGGCATCCACCACATAACAAGTCACCTCAGTTTTGAGGTTGCCGATGTGACACTTCAGTCGAATTTTGCCCAGTGGCTCGCTTTTGCTAGCGTTGAAGCCGCTGATGGTTGTGTTGGAGGGCGCCAGCCGGTACATTGGGATCCCCAGTTTTGATAGCAGCGTTCGGGATAATACTGAGGGAAGACCCCGGATCGATCTGAATTCGGCTCACCTTGACTGAACCGATGTACCCTGTGTAATACAGCGGTCGGTTATGTCGGTGGTGCTTGAGCAGCATGTCTTGTTGG
This sequence comes from Iris pallida, assembly GCA_029216955.1. Classification (NCBI taxonomy): domain Eukaryota; kingdom Viridiplantae; phylum Streptophyta; class Magnoliopsida; order Asparagales; family Iridaceae; genus Iris; species Iris pallida. Next base: position 148,759 of record JANAVB010041573.1, read on the forward strand.
ATAAAAGTTATGTTTGGGATAACTTCATCTGTACAATGACAGTACGCACAAGTAGTTGGGAGGTCTTCAGGCTGCTTGACCTGACTGAGAAAGGATTCAGCGTCCTTCAGAGCTTCGCAGAGAGCTTCTCGGGAGTCTTTGGAAAGACGCAGGAGCTCAAACAAAGACAAGCGCGCAGGAGCACTGGCCAGTTGTGCCAGAATGTCAAAGTTGTGGGGCTTGGCTAGCCCCGAAGCATTCTCCTTCCGTAGAGGTCTGTCGAAACGAGCCTCCACCTGCTTCAGCTTATTGGCTGCTGAGGGTTTAGATGGGCCCTCCTCAGGGATTGTGCCAGGAGGTACCACCTCGGCGGCAGCTTCGCCGGGCTGAGCGTTCTGTTGTGCACGCATCTGCACTAGAAGTGCCTCTTCTGTTGAAGAAGGGACCGTACGACAAGACTTGATCTTCCTGCCTTTTGATTTGGAGGTAGAGCATACCTCCGGTTGAGTCACCTCGAAGACGAGGTCGGGGTAAACCCAGAGGACCTCTCCTCGAGATGTGGTGAGTGGGATGAGTCTACTCACATTGTCACGGGTAGGTGGCAAGTTCACCACCTCCATTGTCGCCTTAGGGATGGGGACGACGCCATCTTGTGTGGTGGTCGACGGCAAGGTGCCGAACTGAAGTGACACCACATTGGCTGACACCGTCTTCTCTTCATAGTCGACGGAGATTACATCGGCATTGATCATGCGCTGGATGTAATTCTTGAGGACGTAGCAGTCCTTGGTCGGGTGTCCGACAAATCGATGGTAGTGACAGTACCTCGAGTTGTCCACTTTCCCAACTTCATCGGGCCGCTTCGGGTCCGGGAGCTTGATCTTGTCACCCTGCTTCAGTATTTCGAAGAGTTGCAGGGTGTCTTCGTCATTGAATGAATACACCTCCTTAGGTCTCGGTGCCAGTGGAGGCTTCTGAGTAGGCGCAGATGCGCCCTTCGAGGCATTAACAGTCAATGCCTGTTTCCTCTTTGCTTCTCGCCCAGAGTTGTTGGCTGCTGACCTTTTCCCCTTATCATTAAAGGCGGGGAAGCTGACACCCAGAAGACGTGCATTAGCCGCCTTCTTTTCTGCGACTTCAGCTTCGATGATCAGGAAGCTCCAGTCGGGAGGGGGAGTAGAGTTGAGCTAGAGCTTCACTGCGGGCAGCATGTTCATGCTGCAAGAGGAGAGGAGCACATGTTCTGGCATGCCTGGAGGTAGCCTGAAGCAGGCTTGTCGGAAGCGTTCGATGAACACCCGAACCGTTTTTTTCTCCTTCTGGCATATCTCTGAGAGATGCCATCGTCATGTCCTTCCCGCCGTCGTAGAAGCGATCAAGGAAGAGGCACGTCAAGTCGTCAAAGGACGATATAGAATTGTCGGGAAGGCTGCAGTACCAGTCATACGCCACCCCTTTTAGGGCCCCAACAAAGATGCTGGTGAGGAGCGCGTCCTCCTTTGGAAGATGCCCCATTTGTGACTGGAAGTATGTCAGGTATCGACGCGGAGAGTCCTTCCCATCGTATGGTGTGAGTGTTTGTGGTTTATATTTTGGAGGATAAACCACTTTGTTCCACTCGAGGGGATAAGGCTGGGGAATGCCTATCTTCTGGCGCTCCTCTTGCCTGTTTTTGGACTCGAAGCGCTCCCGCAGGTCCTTGATCATTTCGACCACATCCTCCGTGGAGCTAGGAGTCGGGGAAGGTGGCACTATCTGGAGTGGAGCGTTTGAGGGTTCCGACGTCCGAGGTGCTTCTGTGTCGGAAGGTGCCCGTTGAAGGGGTACACTCGACTCCCCATTAACTCCTGGGTCGGGACTGGTTGAAGGTGTCCTGGTCAAGGCCGACCGAATATCAAACACTGCTTGAGTCATTGCTTGCATAGAGGCGGAGAGGGTTTTGAGTCCTCCCTCTAATGAGTCTATGCGCTGAACAATGTCCTGCGGTGGCGCATCAGACTCGGCATCATCCCCAGCCGTGTATACTGTCATGACACGACCAGGAGTGGATGGATTGGTTGACGCTTCGCTCTCGGCCTCACTTTCATGTGGGGGAGTCACCTCTCCTTGGCTACCCCCAGCCACATTCTGGAGGTCATTCTCGACGGGCGCATCTGCTAGGGCCTGATTGTCCTCAGCTCCGTCTTGAAGGGCCTCTTCGTCTCTATCCCCACCTGTGTCTTGGGGGACATCCTCGTTTCGAGGTGCTTCTGGGAGGCTGACTTCGCCTCGAGGATGAAGATCCGCCGCAGCTGTGCTTTGGACATCTTCGTCTTCGGAAGGAAGCTCAACAAGGGTCTGACTACCCCCAACTTCCTTCAAGAACTTCTTCTTCGACCGAGTGCCTTTGAACACCCCAGAGGTCGAGACTGCTGCCTTGGTTCTCCTTGATTGGCTTTTGGACGAGGAATTGCCGGTCGCCTTCCGGAGAGATGAGGAGTTGGAGACCACATTGCATGAAGCAACTCTTGGCTCCTCTTCTGTTGACACCTTCTTCCCAAGGTGATGTCGGAGGGGTGTCGATGACTGCTGTCGCTGGAAGACTGACTGCCTTGGTGGTACTGCCGTCTTGCCACAGCAGTTGATAGTGACCACCGCACAAGTATGTCCCGTGGAAGGCTCATCGTGCTTGTCGGTCGACTCTCCTGACCGGTGCTTGTGAGTGATCATATTACGCAGGTCGTTGGAGGAGAGTGCTACCTTCACACCCCCGTCAGGCGCATGGCAAGGCCAAACGTCGGGGCGGACAGGTGAGTGCTGCGCCCCCTAATCTAATACCAAGCAGGCATCATGATCAGTAGTGGGGGAACAACAACATTTGAAGTGACTTGAACGGACCTCAAACGCACAACCAGAGGAGGCGCGGGAGTTCAAGACCACTGAATTTGCCGTACTCGACTTGGTTATGCACGCAGTAGATGCGCCCAAGTGAGATGAGGACTTTGAAGATCGACTCGTCTTTGGTACCGAAGCACCTGAGTCGACCTTATACAGCTTGCCATCGGCAGCGTGCGTGATTGTGAGCACGTGCCTCTGGCCTGCTGCTGGCATAGCACACTTGTGGCGCATGGCCCGTGCCGCCTTGAACTTCTTTGTACTAGCCCGCTGGGGCGTATAGTACTCAGCATCCAAATTCTTCTCGCCATTACAGCGAATGAGTCTGTCAAAGACAGAGACTTTTTGTGGCGCATCAGAGGTGATGCGCGGGGCTTTGGCTGCGCCTCTGCTCCGTCGACGCATCTTCCTCGCCTGAGAGGGAGATGGCTGGGGAACGTGGTCAGCCGCACGTTTCCCTGAGAGATGCGCTGCATCAGCGGGCGCACCTTGGTTGCTGAGAACGTCAGCAGGAAGGGAGGGCTAATTGGCGCATCCCCTTCAGTGGTGGTGCCCGAGGCGTCAACCTTGCGCACCCAGACACGGCGGGTCTTCTTCGGCTTCGGCAGCCGCATCGAAGTACTTGCGCTTCCTTCAGAAATGAACTCCTCGTACGCCTGTTGATTGAGGCGCACAACCAGCGTCGTGTGGGAGGAGCTCACCTTCACGTCGTCGACCTGTGACACAACTTTCTCGGAAGAGGAGAAAGAAGTCCCCAGCAGAGTTGCCAGCTTGTTTGCCATTAAAATCGTTTGATTGCAAATCTTAATACAAACAGAACAGTGTTACAATATAGGACTTAGATGTAGTCCTAGGAGTACACTTTTGTTTAATCTGGGTCCTAAGTGCCAATGGAGCGAGTGGTAATACGTTGACTCCGTTGACGGGCTGACGACGGTTATCGGTTCTCTGAAGGTGTAGATTGCTCTGGGTGCTGGAGCTGGCTGAGAGGAGGAAGACGTTGAGTGTTTGTATCTGCCTCTCTGGTGATATCTGTCTGGATTGTTCGTATATGTCTCTCTCTCTCTCTGTCAGAAGGAAATGGTCCCTCTATTTATAGCTGGACAGGTTGGCTGCTCATGCACGCATATGTAGGATGCGCCGGTGCGTGGGGATGCCACGTGGAGATTGCTAATGAAGGCGCATGGATGATGCGCCCTACTCGCAGGGTTGAATTCTTCATACTGCTGTTGTGAGCCGGCACGTAGCAGAGGAGAAGATCTTTCTGTTGCTGAGATCTTGGATGAGTTGAGTCAAAGGACACGTGTCGTCGACCCATGGCTAAGAGATCTCTGATTTGGTGGGGGGATGATTTGGTGGGATGCGCCTTGGATTGGGCGCATGATCAGATTTTGGCTCATGACCTTTAGGAGTCACGAGCCGTTCTGGGCGCATGGCTTTTGAGGCGCATGCGAGCGACTTTCCTTCTGTCTTTCGGGATCAGAGATCAGTCTGGGGCGCATGGCTTTTGAGGCGCATGCAAAGCTTCAACTGGAGACTCTTCTTCTGTCTTTAAGGATCAGTGAAGGTTCTGAGGCGCATGGCTTTTGAGGCACATGCAGGTTTGGGTGCATGGCCGCGGAGGCGCATGCGGGTGGTCGAGTGGCCATGTGGCAGTAGCCATCGGGATAGAGTCATGATGATGCTGACGATATGGACGCTTCGTTTTTTATAAAAGTTGTCAGCCGTTCAGACTTGGGAAGGCGTGCTGCCAACTCTGTCAGTTCAACATTTAATATTAGTGATATTCGATGGACAGCTGAGTGGACGCGTCGGTTGACGTTCCACTAGGCGTATGGGGACATATGGGGGCGCATCCCCTGTGATGCGCTCGGTACAGGGCGCATCTGTTTGATGTTTGAAGAGGTGTGATGCGCTGTCCAGCCGGCGCATCCGACACGTCTTTGATGATGCGGCTGTTTCGCTTCCCGAGTGCTTTTAATAGCCGTTTGGCTGAAGTCGAGGCGTCTGGTTCATCCATTTAATGTGAGTTCATTGCACGGAATTCGAAGAGCCATCTACTTGGCGCATGGGTTTGATCTACCCGGCCTATAAATAGTGGCATGGAGAGGAGGTTGGCCTCTCATTCCCTCACGTCTTTCTAATATGAACTCGGGTTCTCGGGTGCATTCTGTTGACGAAGTGCTCCCGAGGGTGAAGATGAGACGCCATGTCGTCGTTAATGCTCCTGAAGGTGACTGTTACATCCAAAAGACGGAGTCGAGGGCTTCTGAGGCAGGCGGAAGGTGCCTGTTGCATCCAAAGATAGGGATGCTCGGGCTTCGTCTCCGTTGTTCCGGAAGAGCCGTAGATCGGAATGGCGGTGCTAGGCTCTCTCTTCCTTCAAAGTGGGTGTCGCCCACTCTGAAAGCTGCTCCTTTAGCCGTATTTCGATCACGATCTTTCTTGGCCTTTGGAGGCTCTTTCGAAGCCTCCCCTGGCCACAGATTTACGGTGCTCTTCTCTTCCTTGGTTCAAGCCAGAGGGTTAAATGCTTTGTGTAATCGAAGCACTTATCAGGTGAGCCTGGCTGGAAGAGCGGCACACTCCTGCTCGGCCAGGTGAGCCTGGTTGGAAGAGTGGCACATAACTGGGCTGCTGAAGGGATGCACATAACTGAGCTGGATGCACATAACTGAGCTGCTGAAGAGATGGTGGGATGCGCCTGGTTGGAGGCGCATGGTGATTGCTGCGCCTATCTGAAGGCGCATGGTGGCCGCTGGCTGTAGACTTAGGATCTTTCCTTTGTAGAAATTCTCCTTTGTACAACCTTTTCTACACATGTAATAGACTTTTATATATAAATGAAAAGTCCTTCTTCAAATGTCTATTGGCTATTGACTTTGCTGTTTGAGTTCTGGCGCATGTAATGTCTGGCGCATGGTCTTTCTGGTTGTGAAATTCCATGCTTCTACACACTTGAGGCTTCCGAGCTACCATCACCTTCGATCGTCCCTACTATCATCATCGGTAGTACACAGTTGATGGAGATGTTTTAAGAGTTCTTTGATGCCAGAGTGAGCATGCTGATCTTTTCAAAGCCAGACTTGAAGATGGGCTTTCTAGGCCAGGGAGGACTTATGATTCCCAGGATCTCAGATCTTTGGACTTTTCCGACTCCGAGCTCACTCCTTGCACCGAGAAGCAGATCGAGAACCTGGAGCCGCCACTTCTGGACATCACCCAAGTCTCTGAGGATTCGACTCCTCAGATTGAAGTCACCAACCAGAAGATCCAGAATATAGCACGGACAATAGAACAAGATGGTAAGCTGAAGGCTGAGAGAGACCTGAAGACTTATGGCAAAGTTAGCAACTACTCTGTACCCGTAAAGCATCGCAGGACCCAGACGACGTTCCTTTAGTCACATTATCAGTCTTATTATCAAGAGCAGATTTAGGCCTACCTTCATTATGTGTTCTGCAAGAGGACGTGACATCATATTAACAAATGCCGTATGAGGCTCGGACTCTGCCTATACTTTGGATCTTCTACCTAGCGAATGAAGGATTGCCAGCAAGTGCGAATCACAATGGCCGAGGAGCATCAGGTTCTCAGCAGCCACCATGCCAGCAGTCGTGTATTCCTATCAGAGGCCCTGCGTTTTAGCCCCAGGGGGAGATTAGACTCAGGTCCAGCCGGCGATTATTTGTAACTTCTGAGGCTATGCTTATTCTACTGATCGTCTGCCCATAAAGTCAAGGATTGTCCGGAGGCCGCTGATCGTAATATCCAAGGACGAGCATGAGGAGCACCAGGACTATAGTAAGGGGCCCGCCTCTCCAGATTCAGCAAACGCATAGAACATTATCGCAAGGACCAACCTATGTCAGGACAGCTGATGACGTTGAAGAGATTCTAGTGCCGGAGAATACTGAAGACGGACTGAAGACAGAAGATTTTCCTACACTATAAAAATTTGTCAGATTAGCGACGTTCCAAAACGTCGCTAAACTCGATGAAAACGTCGCTAAGTGAATTTAGCGACGTTTTGGGCGACATTTTGGAACGACGGAAAAAATGTATCGCTAAACGAAAAAACGTCGCAAAACGTCGCTAGGGCGACGTTATTTGGCGACGTTATTAACGTCGTTAAGTAGCGATGTTATTTGAAACGTTTGATCGTTGATGCTAATTAGCGACGTATAAGGCGACGTTATCGTGTGGTCGCCGTTTAGCGACACTGTTGCGACGTTTTGGCGACGACGAGCTGACATCAGATTTTGTTGCCACGTGTTGCCACGTCAGCATTTAGCGACACTTTTAGCGACAAATAGTAACGTCACAAAAATTTAGCGACGAATAGTAACGTCGCTAAAAACGTCGCTACGTTAACAAGAATATAAAAAAAATAGGTTCCAGAATGCAAATGGAGCTAGAGCCTGAGCCAAAATACAGAATACAAAATCCAATCCCTGGGTTCGCCGACCCCCTCGGTGGAACACTCAACACCGGCACGCACAATACATTTCAGAATATATAAAAAATATAAAGAAAAAATACTATCCGTAACGAACAATGTCAATATATAATATCCTGAACAAACCAAATCAATATCCGCAAATACGTACAAACTCAATATCCTCAACGAAAAAACTGAATATCCCTAAATACGTACAAAGTCAAAAATATAGTATAATCCAAAAATGCAAAAATAAAACTACTGATCGCCTGGAGCTGGAGGTGGAGCTGGACCCGGTGCTGGAGGAGGAGCGCCACCAGATGACGGTCGTCGCAACGTCAGGATCGTCTGATACTCCTCCGGTGACAACAGGTGGACGAGCATGTCCTCCCATGCACCATCGGATGTAGACGATGCTCCCAGAAATGCTGTATCTGCTCGACCAACCGCTGCGTTGCCTCCTGCGTAGCGTGGGTCATCTGTCGCAATGCCTCCGTAGTCTCCTCCAGCCTCTCAAAGCGTGAGATGAGCACAGAACCATCTGTATACGGTACCCCCATCCTCTGCAGCATCTCGTCACGCAGAGCTGTGATCTGCGCATCGACACTCTGTTGGTGGCGGAGCGACTCCACAGTCTGTACGGGGCTGGGCACACTAGTGGCGGTCGTAGAGGCCTGTGACGCAATGAAGGCACCATAGAAGCCCGTACCATAGTACGTACCCCTATGCATGCCACCAACGACCCTCATCTACATCTCATCATCTGACTGAGCTGCGGTGGCCGGGGGCTGCTGGAAAGTGCTAGCACCAGCTTCCTCTGACCGTGTCTGCCTGGCCTCCCTAAGCCTCAAAAACTCGGCCTAGAAATAACATCTATACGAATTCTCACGTAGTCGCTAAAAATTAATACTAATGCACTAGCATTAAGTAAAACTTTTAAAACTCGGCCTAGAAATAACATCTATATAAATTTTCTATGTAACTAAAAATTAATATTAATGAACTAGCATTAAGTAAAACTTACGTAGGTGTCCCGGGCCTTGTCGTCTATGAACCGCTCCCCCTTCGTGTGCGTGGCGAGGAACAAGGTCACCATATTCGGGTCTTCTTCCGATTCAACCTGTTACGAAATTATTATATGATTTGTCAGTTAAGTTGAAAGAAATATATTACTATAAAGTATTAATTATGGGTATACGGCGAGATACGTACCATATGGGTAAAGAAATCCATGATGGACCGTGATCCACCACACCACTGCAACCCCGCCTGTCGCGCTCTTTTAGACTTCGCAGACTTCTGTTTGTAGGCTTTCTCTTCGAATCTCCTCTTCATTACCGCCCAGTCGACGGCAGAGATCCAACCCTGAATAGGCTCTCCCCGGCGGTCGCGATCCTTTTGGTCGAGGATCGCGTCCCTAATGAGCTTGCTGGCGACGCTGGAAAATATAGCCTCGACAGCAACGACACAGTGGGGAGGGAAGAAGTAAGTCCTGGATCCATCTACAAAGTCTCACTTTGTCCTCCTTGTCCAGCGAGTAGATTGCTTTAGGCCGCAAAAGCTTTCCCTTCCCGTTGTCTATCATGTACAATGTAGGGCGTCTGCATATTTCGGCTAAGCCCAATCTAGCCTTCTGATTGTCTTTTGTCTTTCCCTTGACGTCCATTACAGTATTAATTATGTTATCAAATACGTTCTTCTCGATATACATGACGTTAAGATTATGTCTAATCAGATTTGTGCTCCAATATGGAAGATCACAGAATATACTCCTTTTGGTCCAGATATGATCTTCGCCAAATCCTTCGCAACGGCTGCTCGTTGTAGGATCTTCAATAGCACTTGGAATTTCTTTTACTTGCTCCCATGTGTCCTCTCCGAACCACATTGGCGGTGGATCGCCCTTCTCCATAGCTCCGGCACGGAATGTAGTTTTGTTCCTACGGTACGGGTGGTCTTTCGGCAAGAACTGCCGGGTGACAATCAAAGAAGCATGGCTTTCCTCCGTGTCTCAAACGAAAAGCCTTAGTACGGTCCATGCAATACGGACATGAAAGCCGACCATGAGTGCTCCATCCAGATAACATTTCATAGGCCGGAAAGTCGTTGATTGTCCACATTAGTGCAGCCTGCATCTGAAAATTCTATTTTTTTGAATCATCATACGTGTACGCCCCTGTTTTCCATAGCTGCTTCAGCTCATCTATCAACGGCTGTAAGTACACGTCGATGTTCCTCTTCGGATTGTTCGGACCGGGGATGATAATAGTTAAGAACATGTAATATGTCTTCATGCACATCCAAGGCGGTAGGTTGTACGGAGTGAGGATTACCGACCAGCATGAATATTGGGAGCCTGAAAGACCAAATAGGGTGAAACTATCAGAGCAGAGCCCCAACCTTACATTACGTGCATCAGAAGCGAAATTAGGATATGCTCGATCGAAGTGCTTCCACGCTTCTCCATCAGATGGGTGATCCAACACTCCTTCGGTCTGTTGTCGCTTGTGCCAACTCATATTTTCGGCAGTCTCTTTCACCATGAATAATCTCTACAACCGTGGCATCAACGGCAAGTAGTGCATTAAAGCAGTCGATCTTCTAGACTTGCCTGCTGCAGTTGGCTTGTAGCGATCAGCACCACAGAATTCGCACACTTCTACATCCTTGTGATCTTTGTAGTAAAGCATGCATCCGTTCTGACAGCAATCGATCTTTTCGTATCCCATCCAGAGGGATCTTACCATCCTCTTCGAGCGGTAGAAGTCTTTCGGTAACTTGGCACCCTCCGGCAAGATATCGATAATCAACTTAAGCACTCTATTGTAGCATTCTTGCGACATGTTAAAGTCAGACTTTATGCTCAAGAGCTGAGTGATCACCTCTAACGGTGAATAGTCCTCACAGCCAGGGTATAAAGGAGTCCCTGCAATCTCCAGCTCCTCAGCTGCGTCACGATTGTATGGATCGAAACTAGGCCCCGTAGCATCGAAGACCAAGTTCACGTACTCGTTGTCGACACCAATTCGGTTGTGGACATTCATATAAGGCTCCACAAAAGGCTCCACATAAGGCTCCACATAAGTCTCCACTTGGAATACTAAAGGTACAAGCTCTCTGTGTGCGTCCATTGGTAGTAATTTGGAAGGAAACCCTTTGTGTATAAGTGATATGTTATATCCAATTCTGGTTGAAACTTCATGTTCCGATATTTTGCACACGGGCACTTAATGTCCATGCCGTCCATGGATTGAGGAAACGCCTTCGCGAATTGGAGGAATTGTTCTACTCCGACGATGTATTCATCTCGCACACCACGTATGTCATCTCGAATGCGGTTGTACATCCACGAACGGTCTAGCAGATGCATGGATATAGCCATTTCTAGATATCTGCAAATATGAATAAACTTCAAAACTAAAACGAATATACTACACACTACATACTACGGCCGTGACTCGGGACCATTCCTATGAGTCGGGACCATTCCTACTTCATACTACATACTAAAACGAATAAACTTCAAAACTAAACCGAAAATACTACAAACTGAAACAAATATACTACATACTACGGCCGTGACTCGGGACCATTCCTATGAGTATCGGGATCAAGGAAACTACGTGTTACAAATATCGGCACTATCGGTACGTGGTTTCGAATCGAAGTATCATATTTTTCGGTGTCGGAAAACAAATAACTATTACTAAATTGTCAATTTTTTCGGCACTATCGGTTCCCCTAACCCAGCCCCCCTCCTCCCTCCCCCCTACACCACCCCTAATCCTAACCCGAACCCTATCCCTAACCCCTCCCCCACCAGCCCCTCTCCCCTTCCCAGCCCCCCAACCCCTATACCACCCCTAACCCAAACCCGAACCCTATCCCCAATCCCTCCCCCACCATCCTCCCTCCCCTCCCAAGCACCCCCGTCCTCACCCCCAGCCG